>CM061038.1:40132830-40302830 GCA_030763125.1 Hippophae gyantsensis
CCTAGAACAAGAAGATTAAATACAAATTCAGTAAAGATAGCTTCTTTAAAGATAAATAATAACCAAATAATTATGATATTATACACATAATTATTTGATCCAATAATTAAAGAAAAAAACTATATGAACATTTAATCAAAATATCATAAACTAATTAGGCTTATTAATTAATCAAACACAACCACCAGTATTTTATAGATTAATTAAAGAAAAAAGCCTAAAGAAATATGATCTTATTTTTACAAAGCAATTTAAAAGAGAAAGCTTAAGATGAAAATATTGATGCTCTTATAGTTGAAGAAAACAAAAGGTATTAGGCTATTTAAATAGAAAATATTGAATCTTTAATGCTAGGTTAAAGTTCAATTACAAATATATTCATTACACAATTCAAAGAGGAGTAAATAATTAAGATAATATGATAATTTAAATATTTAGCTCGAGAAAATAATTAGGTTATAGTTAAAACTCATTGTCATTCATCGATCTATACCAGGCTCAATTGATTGAACTACTATGGTCGGTCGATCGATAGATCAAAATTTTTTTGATTGATCCATAAAATGATTAATAAAAACCCGAGATCAAGTTGATCGTATACGATTGATTCTTGATCGATCTAGTTTTTGATTGATAGAACCCAATACTTCAATTGATCTATCCCATATTAAGATTTCAAAAGAACTTAGATCAATCTAGTCGTTACTCAATCAATCGAGCATATATATACTAAAAGTTTCTATATGTATAATATGAAATTTAACGTGCATAAGAATAAATGTATATCTCAAATATGTTCATTTGAATCTTGATAGTTCCTTCGACTGAAATGTGATCATGAAAGACAAGTATAAAAACTAAAATACATTTAAATATTTTATTCACTAGTATCGCAACATATATAAACCTTACACATTAAAAAAAAACTATTAGGAAATGTAACAATAATGATTAAGTGCAAGCATTAGGTCACTTTAAACTTTAAAGTATGCAAAAATTGCTATATCTTTTCCCTTAAGTTTTCACTTTGTTCTAAAAAAATTATGAATGAGACAATATTTATAATGATTTAAAATATGAAAATGATGAGTCTTAAATTAATAAAAAAAATAGCCTATTATTGTTAAAAGAAAAGAGAATTATATAAAATAATACTTTTAAAACTTCTAACAACACAAATAACAATCAATAATATGAAATGTTATCCAATTAAATGATTTAAATATTAAATAAGTTTAAATTAACGTAATTTATCTTTAAAAAATTTAATTAGATATCATTCAATAGGAATAAATAATTAAACTTTTTAATATAAAATATATAAATTTGATATAAAAAATGTTATTTTATAATTATAAATTTTAATAGTGATATTTTTATTATTAAAAAAATTTGTTTGCGTCTTTTCACCGCAACTTTTATTTACGATTAGGATTTTTTTAAATAATTATATTACGTCCATGGTTCAAATAGAATTCAAACACTAAATTTTCTAGTGTCTTTAAGCCAACCCATAAGCTCGTTGTACATTTGATGGCTTGCAGCCAGTTCTATCATCAAAACTTTCGTAATTGTAGCTATCAAATTCGAACCGTCAAAATCCATTTCATACTTTTCATACTTTTAATAAAAGAAAAATAGTAGACATATGATGAAGTTGGGATAATTCAAACTAAGATGTCAAGTTCTTATCGATGTGAAAAATAATTAAGCCCATAATCGCATAAAACTGTTAAAGAATAATCAGCCACTTCAAAATTTAAGAAAAGTATAACATTAATGCTCTTACTATAAAATTGACTATTTTATCAATTCGGACAATTGACCCAAAAATAAGATTATTCTCGATAGCTATAAGTAACCTAATTTGTTAGCCAGTACTGATTTTGTACTGTAGTTACATTTAAATTTATTATTTATAAAATATGATATTAAGTATTTACTAAATTTATAAATTATAACATCAAAATTTTTGATAAATATCTAATATTTAATATTTTAAATTTAATCGTATTAAATTATAGCAAACTAAAAGTCTATAATATTTATAAACTACACACTATAAGTTTATTAGTACTTTTAGTGTTATATAATTTACAAATTTAATGAAATTATAATATAATAATACTTAAAAATCTATCAAACTTAAGTGTACAACTTGTTTTTTGCTTAAGAACTCTTAAAGTATGTAAAGTATGCATATACTTTAACTTGTTATTTGTGTTACACATGTGTAAATTTATTTTTTGATTGAGCCTCCATCGTGCTTTGTAAAGTGATATAGATTATATCTTTCTTTTTACAAGATTAAAACATGTATTAACACAAATTGTGAGTTCAGGAAATTCCTTCTTCTTCTTTTTACTTCAAATTTGAGGCAATTGTGTGCAATTTAAATAGTCAAAGTTTAAAATTAAGAAGAAGTTCTTAGCATTTAATATTACAAAGTATGAGTTAGAGAATAAAATCCTGACGAAATTGAAAGTACGTGATACGAACACGGACACTTTCCCAAAGGAAATATGTTTGTAAAATTTAAAGGAGACTCCTGAAAAGGATGGAGACCCACTTGAGGAAATAGACAGAGGCCATGCATGTATGAATTAGGAAGATTAACATTAATTGGAGGGTTCTGAAGAAAAAAAGTGAGTGTGGGCCGTAATAATCTTGTGGACAAGCATGCTCTAGCCTCTATGTAGTGGAGGATTGGTGCCTCATCTTCTCTTAAAAAGAATTTGATTTTCTCCCACCTATAATTAAAAATAACTAGTTAATTTTTACCCAAAGTAAATTATAATTAATATTTGAAAAGGAAAAAAAAACACCTAATACCTAAAAATAGTGAAAGTACAATTTGAAATAAAATTATCTAGCATCACTTTAAAATAATAGAAAAAAAGGTTAAAAAGGAGAGTAAATACATCTTTAAATTAAAGATATATATATATTTAAAAATCTTTAGTACAAGAAATGATATAAATCCTACAGGAAAAACACAATCACAAACATATAGTTAGATATAAACTATGTATGTTAATCACAAACTAAGTTAAATACAAAGCAATCATGTCTAACCATACGCATCATCATTTTAGTATCAAACACATAATGTTTAAAGATAAATTCATTCCAATAAAACCAAATCTTTCAAAAATTCATAATAATCGTAGCCAAAATCTTATAACCATAATGAAGAGATCATATCCATGAAAAAAATGCTTAAAACATGTCTTAAAAAAAACTATTGACATATTAATAAAAGGTAAAAAAAGGTATAAAATAGTTAAGATATAGCTAATTTTATTAGCACTTGTCAATAAATGTATTATTGTTTCAACTTGCTCCCCACACAAAAGATATGTATTAGAGATAAAATTAAAGAGTAATTTAATAAGTAAATTAAGGAGTAAATTCAAGAAGTAAATCAAGAACCTTAATTCAAGGAATAAATTAAGGAGTAAATCAATGAGTTATCATCCTTAATTTAAGGATTAATTCAAGGAGAAAAACAAGAAATCCTTAATTCGGAGTAAAACAAGGAATCTTTAATTTAAGGAGTAAATCAAGGAATGTTTAATTCAAATAGTAATTCAAGGAGTAAATCTCCTTATATATAGCTATAGAATTGTAATGAAAATATAAAAAAATTAATACAACTTTGAGAGAACTTGTTTTATTTGAAAAGGTCTTTACGCCTTGGCCTTTGGCCTTGGCGTTTTCAATCAAATTTTCAACATGGTATCAGAGCAAGTCGATCTTCTTGAAAAGAAAAAAAATTGTTATTCTTCTACTCAAAATGTGTTTGGCACTCTATCAGAGCGATTTCTTATTCTATTTGTTTTTTTTTTCAAACCAAATTTCTTGGCGATGATGGATTAAATCTCTCCTGCAGCTTCTACCGACTTGATATGGAGGAGAAGTATCGTGGTAAAAGGAAAGGTCCCATATTGAAACCAAGCTCTTGGCAATGGTGGATTAAATCTCTCCTGTAGCTTCTACCGACTTGATGTAGAGGAGGAGTATTGTGGTAAAAGGAAAGGTCCCATATTGAAACCAAGCTCTTGGCGATGATGGATTAAATCTCTCCTACAGCTTCTACCTACCTGATGTGGAGGAAGAGTATTGTGGTAAAAGGAAAGGTCTCACATTGAAACCAAGCTCTTGGCGATGATGGATTAAATCTCTCCTGCAGCTCCTACCTGCCCGATGTAGAGGGGAAGTATTGTGGTAAAAAGAAAGGTCCCATATCGACAACAATAATATTTTTTTTGCTATCGTAATTAGCATTTTTTTGTTAGTTTTACATTTGCTGCCTTGGCTTCTTATTAGTTTGAATGACTTCTGTGCAAGCTTAGATCCATAAACCTTATGGATCCATTTTGAGGGGGAGTATTGGAGATAAAATTAAGGAGTAATTTAATAAGTAAATTAAGGAGTAAATTAAGGAGTGTTAACTTCTTAATTCAAGGAGTAAATCAAGAACCTTAATTCAAGAAGTAAATTAAGGAGTAAATCAAGGAGTTATCATCCTTAATATAAGGATTCCTTATTTTACTCCTTAAATTAAGGATTTCTTGTTTTTCTCCTTGAATTAATCCTTAAATTAAGGATGATAACTTCTTGATTTACTCCTTAATTTACTCATTGAATTAAGGTTCTTGATTTACTCCTTGAATTAAGAAATTAACACTCCTTAATTTACTTATTAAATTACTTCTTAATTTTATCTCTAATAATATGAGATATCATCCACATCGTACCTTCTCTCAACAAGCAATCACCTCACTACCAACGAACCATATAAAACAACACAACATTTGTTGAAACTCCGGACTTTTAAAACAATTTTCAAATGAGTTTATCCACTCTCTTAAACCCTAAGTGTTTCTCCTAAGCACATTATAAGCCACAAAGTAATCCAAACTCATAGAAGAACCTCCGTATAAAGTGAAATATTAAATAAATTCATCTTTTATAGGAGGAGTGATCTTAATATCTTATTTATTTCATCTTACTTAAATGATTATTCAAAAATGAGATCCTCCAACGCCCACTCTATATATCAATAAGATTGGCCACTCAACACACATTATTAACTTGTGGAGAGGTGTGCCATTGGGATTATGTCATGATTTGAAAAATGTCATGTAAAATAATCAATGGCATACAATTTACAATAATCAAAAGATTTAACGAAGGTTTAGGTTTCAAAGATTTTAGGACATTTAGTTTGGTTATGTCACACAACAATGTTACATCTAATTAAAAATCTTAACTTCTTGTTTGTGTAAATTTTCAAGTATCGTTATTTAAATTAGGGTTTTTTCTATACTTGTTCTATGTTAGTGGTGGCACTCAATGGTACGTGAGATTTAAATTTTGATTAGATTAACAAAAAGTTTAGTTCTTTAGCTGAAAAAATAAACATGTACGTAGGTCTTACTTAATAAATTTAATGATTTATAATAATAAAAATTAAAATGGATGAAGTTAATATTATATTTAATATATTTATTAAATAATAAAATCAAAATGAAGTTAAGTTAGAAATTTAAAAAAAATTGTCTAACATGGGGCAAAATTGAAAAATAATTTAATTATATTCCAAACAAGAAAATATTATACAAATACTTCCAATTGAGGTGAAGACAATATAGCTCATTAATGAAATCAAAATAGTTTGAATTGTTTTTCATTATTATCAACTAAATATATAACTCTGCAATCAACTTATTAGCGGTGAATGAAGTTGTAAGTTGTAACAGATGTTTACGAGTAGGGAATATAAATATATATATATATTAGACCACTTAAAGATGATGTGAAAATGACTGTTGTGGATTGTCGAGAATATGGTGTAGAGCATGCCTGTCGTCTTATTTGTGTTTGAATTGTATTCTTTTACTGTTTTTATTAATTAATGAAAATATATAAAACTATTAATAATCAATTCTAATTAAAATTATTAGTGTCATACCACCAAAAAAATTGTAATTGTCATTACATTAATAAATAAATTTATAATTATTTTATTATTTTATATTCAATTAATAATTAATAATTTATTTAATACAAAATTATTTAAAGAAATGATAAGTGTTATTAATTGATTGAAATGCACTGCATGTACCGGAATTTTTCTAACAGAAAGCCGAAAGCCGAAAGCAAAGAGAGGAATTGAACAAGTAGAGATGATTGAAGAAGAACGATTTATTCAACGTTTTCGGCCAAAGCCCCTGTCGCGTATGCATCGCTTCCCATAAGTCGTTTCAGAGTTCAATTATATATATTTATTAGATACTAGTTTTGTATTACAAATACGATATTTAAATTTAATAAATATATAATAATATTAATTAATTAATAATTATTTTTATTATTTAAAAAAAAATACATGTAAATATAATTTTTATTTAGGTTGTTTATACTATGATAAGAAGAAAATTTAATTTAATAAATTTATATAAATGTTTAAAAAAATAATTTTAAAATAAATATTTAATTAATAAAAAATAAATATATAATTATTATTATTTTATTAATAGATAATTAATTAATTTATTATTTTATAAACAATAGTTACGTCACTCTGACAGTGTCACATAATTTAATCATACTTTATTTAACAAATAAATTGAATAAAATAAGATAACACATAATAACTTGACACGAAAAATAAAATTTGATAAAATTTAATAAGTATTTTTGTGAATATTTTTTACTTGAAAATAATATAAATCAATTAAATATTTTTTAATTAATATTATTTATAACATAATCTCGATACGAAAAAAACATAATTAACTCAACATAATTAAGACTTGCAAAATAATACTTCAAGGTTCATTTACGTAAAGTCAATATAAATAAAATTATCAAATGTAAATTATATAATTATTATTTATTGCAAAAATATTTTTCTTATTTGTTAAATATGTAATCATTAACTATATGAATTATTACACTTAATTTAATAAAAATATTTATATTATACAAAATAACTATTTACAAAAATTGTCTTTATTATATATACATTAAAAAAAATATGATACGCTTATAAATAAATTGCTCAAACGCTTATTAAATGAGTAAGTACTAAATGCATTAATTTTTACCCCTAATATAATAAAAATAATTATATTTATGTCTCCACTAAATGAATAATAATTAACTATATTAATTATCACCCTTAAGTTAATAAAAATAATTACATTATATAAAATAACTATTCATATAAATGTTTTATTATATAATTTTTTTGATATTTATTAACGTAAAAGACTAACAAAAAAACATAAAAATATATTTATTATATGAACATTTTGACATTTATTAATATAAAAAACTAACAAAAAAAATTGCATTTTAATCGTGGAACACACATCCAAGCTTTTATACATAAAAAGTAACAAAAAATTATAAAATTATAAAATTATATTTATTATATAAATATTTTAATATTTATTCGATTTAAAATAAAATATAAAAAATTATGTTTTTGGTCCTCTATTACACATCAACTCTTTTATATATAGATGATATAAAGATCGAGAGTTTAGACTTCAATTTTTGTAGTCATCCTCATTTTAACTATGACATTTTTTTTATTTTAATTTTTACTTTCATCTCATACGTTTTTCTAATAAATAAAAATATATATATTTACCATTTTATGATTTAAATTTATTTTTATATGTGATGAATACTCTATATTTATCAATTGACTATAAAATTAAAAAATTAAAATTTTAAATTATTTTTTCTATATAATAATAATAGTAAAATTCTTAAATTTATACTATAAATTTTTAAAAATTAATTTTTAAATATAATACATATAATAAAAATACCAACACTTCTTTATCTCACTCATATATATACTAAATTAATACGATTAAAAAGTCATGGTTTAGCTTTATTGTAGGCATCGTCACTTTTTTTAAGTTAATAAATTTAAAAAATTATATTTTTAAACATTATTTGAACACAATAATAATAACAAGATCATTTAATTTATAATATGAATATAAAAAATTAAATTTTTAATTACATTTAATAATAATACCCAAAGTTGAACTTAGACACTCTATAATTATCACTTGATTATGAAATTATGATAATTTTTGTCTGACTTATTACAAATTATATTATACCTAAAGAAATTTATTTTTATTATTTTTGTGGACATACTTTCATTTTTTTTTCTCATGTATGTAATGAATAAAATACGTATAATGATAATATAAAAACTTAAATTTATATTTTATATTTATCATGTTATTATAAAGTTATGACTATTTTTTTGTCTAATTAAGTTATGTATGAAATAAATTATATTTAAATAATTTTTTTATATACTACCTAAACAAATTTTATTTCTATCATGATAGATAATATTAAGATTTAAACTTATACTTTTGAACGAGACAATCTACACTTAATACATTACTATAATATTATGTCTGAATCTTTATCTGACTTATATATGAATTAAATTATACTTAAATAATTTTTATATTAAGTGAAAAGAATAATATTAATTACAATTGCAATAATCTCAAGATTTATCTTATTAACCATGTCTCAGTTCATGAAAAACTTGTATAATTTATTCTTTTAATATCATTGAAAGATATACAATCAAATAAAAATACTTAACTAAATTCAAATTTAGACATGTAAAGTATTAATTAACATCTAATAAAACTTATAATAAATAAATATATTTAAATAAGTTTATTTATATAAAAATTATGAAGTTTAAAAAATTCATTATTTGTAAGTTAGTCAAATTATAAAACATTAATTATAATTTTCATATCAAATTATATTTTTAAAATATAAAATATAAAATTCAAAAATAAAAAAATAAGCATAGATATCATTTAATTTAAAAGCTAAATTTTGATCAAAAGATTATTTTCTCTTTATTTTGGCAATATTACAATTTAGGTAGATAGTTCTTTTTTAAAGAATATTAGTTAAATTATTTTTGTATTGCTTTGAAAAATTAAATATTTATATACAACCATACACATTTTATACATATAATTAAAAAAATAAATTATACTACAAATAATTTATAATATTATTTTAAAAAAAATCTTATATTATTTTAAATTTTATATTTATATTAAATATTTATTCAAAATATAAAGAATAGTCTTAGACTAAACTACCAATAAACCACTTCTATCCATTTTATTTTATATAGAATTAAAATGCAGGCATTATGTCATTTGTGTGATGAATGTGGAAAAAATTACTTAAAATCAAATAATATTTTATTTTTTATCAAAATCAGTTAGAGATAAACTTTATCACAAAAGAGATAAGACTTATATCAGAATAATTTTGATAAAAAATAGAATTCGTGAAAAGACATTAGGTTAATGTGAGAATGCATGTATTTGTCTAGGATGTGAAGACTTATTATTGGCATCTAGTATACTAGTGTACCACAACAAGATAATACATTATTACAATATTGATAACTTTTAACGATTTTGATAAAGAATAGTGTATAAAATGCTTTATTAGTTTAATAAATCTCATATGAATTTGGTGTTTCACATATTAAAATAAAACATAGAACATTAATTGTATTGTTATACAACTATGATTACTAAAGCACTTGTTAGGAAATTATTGGGGTACAATTAGCTTGCAAATAAAATGAAATTGAGAAAATTGAAGATAAATTGGACACAAATATTTTATGTGAAAAACCCTAAAACAAATTAAGGGAAAAATTACGGGCAAATTTAGAAAGATTTTACTATAGCAAAAGAATTACAACACATTCTTTCTAGAATAAGGGGAGTACAATTGAAAATACTTTCTCTCTTATAATAGGAGAAAACACTCTTCTTAGATAAAGGAAAGACACTAGTATTTAGAAGAAATTTAGTTTTCTCTCTAATACACACACTCTCTCTTTCTCTCTCAAATTGGGATGCTTCAAATGGGAGGAGAAGCCCTCTATTTATAGCGTGTTTGGCTCTCTCATTATTGGTATAAAAGGAAGATTGCCATTTTTATCTACATGTGTAGCCACCATTTTATTCAAAGATTGGCTAACAAAATTCAAAGATTGGCCAACAACCCATGCATTTCATTCTCCAAAAATAGTCCACAAAAGAGGCTTTACCTTTTCACATTTCTCCCACTTAAAGTCATTTTTGTGGTAATTCTTCAACCCTTCCTCTCTTGCCAATTCCATGCGGCTTACATTTCTGCTAGGCTGATGGAGGATCGACACTGTATGAACTTGTCAATGTTAATTGGCTTGGTCATAACATCTGCTAGGTTCTCATTAGTGTGGATCTTCTGCATATCCACGCTTCCTTCCTCCACTACTTCTCTTACAAAGTGATATTGAACCCTTATGTGCTTTTTCCGTGTATGAAAAGTTGGATTCCTTGCGATGTGCAAGGCACTCTAACTATCACAAAATAGAACGATATTTTCTTGTTTGTGCCCGAGCTCTTCCAATAACTTTTGTATCCAGATTGCTTCTTTTCAAGCTTGTGTAGCTGCCATGTATTCTGCTTCCGTTGTAGATAAAGCCACAACTATCTATAGTTTAGAAACCCAACTTATAACTCCTCCTGCAAGTGTAAACACATAACCCATAGTGGATTTGCTTTTGTTGAGGTCTCTTGCAAAATCTGAATCCACATAGCCCCTGACAATAAATTCTGATCCTCTATAACATAATGCAGCATCTGAGGTTCCTTTAATGTATCTCAGAATCCTTTTCACAGTATTTCAATGCTCTCCATCAGGGTTTGCCATATATCGACTGATTGCTCCCACTGCTTGTACAATATCTGGTCTTGAACATATCATGGCGAACATCAAACTTCCCACTACTGATGCATACGGTACTCGAGACATCTCCCTCCTCTCTGCTTCATTGCTAGGAGACATACTTGAGGATAACTTGAAATTAACAGGAAGAGGGGTAGAGATTGGCTTACAATCTTGCATGTTGAAGTGTCGCAAGATTTTCTTCAAGCAATTCTTCTAAGAAAGCCAAATCTTCCTGTTATTTCTATCTTGATAAATTTGCATCCCTAGAATCTTGTTTGTTGATCCCAAGTCCTTCATATCAAATTCCCTAGCCAATTGTGCCTTTAATTCTTAGATTTGAACTTTGTTGGGGCCTGCTACCAACATGTCATCCACGTACAACAACAGAATGATATAGTCGTTATCATTCTCAAACCTCTTGTAGTATGTACAATGATCTGAACTGAGTTTGTTGTATCCCAGGCTCATGATGAAGGAATCAAATCTCTTGTACCAATACCTCGACGCCTACTTGAGACCGTATAGAGATTTGTTCAACCTACAAACCAAGTTCTCCTTGCCTGTTTTAACAAAACCTTCTTGTTAGAGCATATAGATTTCTTCTTCAAGTTCTCTATGAAGAAATGCAGTTTTCACATCCAACTGCTCCAAATGTAAGTCAAACATAACACACATATCTAGGACTACTTTGATTGTTGTAAGTCAAACTATTGGGAAAAAAATCTCATTGAATTCAATGCCTTTTTTCTGAGCATATCCTTTAACCACCAATCTTGCACGATACCGTTTCACTTGATCTTGTAAACCCATTTGTTACCAATGTATTCTCTTCCATGTGGTAACGGTACCAACTCCTATGTCTTATTCTTATGTAGAGCTTCAATTTCTTCTTGTATTACTGTCATCCACAGAGACGCATCTGAGCTGCTTGTAGCTTCATGAAAAGTCGAGGGCTCTTTATCCTCTGTTAAAAGATAGTATGCAATATTACTCTCTGTAATATACTCTGAGTGCCAAGCTGGCAGCCTTCTTTCACGGGTAGATCGATGAACTTTTAGAGCCTTAGACTCGACTAGTTCGTGTACCTCGTGCTCTGGTGCTGATTCAGAAGAATTTGGAGCTTCTTCTTCCACATTATTTTCCATGTGTACCGTTGTAGTCTCTGAACTTTCCTTTGTCGTGCTATCGTTTCCTTTTTTCTATTGTAGTTGATCTTCTAAAAAGATCACATCCATACTGATAATAAGATTGTGGGTAGTGGGTTCCCACAAGCGATACCCCTTTATTCCTTCAACATACCCTAAGAATATACACTTCCTGGATTTCGGATCCAATTTTGTTCTTTCTTAGGCGTTATACATCACATACACAGGACATCCAAAATAATGTAATGTAGAGTAATCTGTAGACTTATAAATCCACATCTCCATCGGCGTCTTTGAGTCAATTGCAATTAATGGTGACCGATTTATCACATAACAGGCGATAATCACTACTTTTGCTCAAAATGAGTTGGGTAGACTTGCAGTCCCCAACATAGCTCTTATCCGTTCTGTAAGAGTTCTGTTCAACCGTTCTGCCACTCCATTTTGCTGAGGCATGTATGCGACTTTGAATTGTCGTTTGATACCTTCTTGCTTACAAAGAGCAAGAAATTCACCATCTATGTACTCTCCTCCATTATCTGTCCTCAAACACTTGATTCTTTTCCCAGATTCAAGTTCCACAAGCACTTTGAATTCTTTAAAAATTGAAAAAACATCTGACTTTTTCTTGATTGGATACACCCAACATCTCTTGGAGTAATCATCAATGAATGACACAAAATACTTTGCTCCTCCTAGAGACATTTTCGGTGATTCTTACACATCAAAATGGATCAAGTCTAGGATGCGTTTACTCCTAGCAACAGATCTACCGAATGTCAATCTATACTGCTTACTTGTAACACAATGCTCACAAAAAGGTAAATTTACCGATTTGAGTCCCGAAAGTAGTTTTCTATCAGAGAGAATCTTCAAACCTCGTTCCGACATGTGGCCTAGTTTGAGATTTCACATCATCGTAGATTGTTCTCCATCACTGGTTATTGCGACACACGTAGTAGCTTTCGATAGTGTTTCCCCTTCAAGCATGAATAGATTCACTGTGATCTTTTCTGCCTTTATAATCACAAGTGCACCTCTCACAATCCTTACGATCTCATTCTCGACATGGGTCTTACATCTAAGACTATCTATTTACCCCAAAGACAATAGATTCTTCTTCAAGTCCTTCACGTGTCGTACATCTTGCATAGTGCAAACCGTACCATCAATCATTTTTATTTTGATAGTACCAATACCAACGATCTGTAAAGTATGATCATCACCTATGTGTACAGAACCTTCTGAGATTGGTTCATATTTGTGAAACCACTCTCTCCGAGATGTCATGTGTCATATTGCTCATAAGTCTAGTAACCAGACATTAGTGAAATGTTTTTTGCTTCCAACCTTTGTTGTTGCCTTGCTATATAGAACTTCAACACTATCTAAGATGCTTGCTACATTCCCTTAAGCATTTTATGACTCAGGGTCTCCACTCTTCTTGTTCCAACAATCCTTCTTGTAGTGCCCCTTCTTCCCACAATTGTAGCATTTAACATTCTTCTTACTTCTTGACTTTGATCTACCACGATTCTGAATCCCATTGAAGCAACGTTCCATTGATCTCCCTCGTGTCACCATCAAGGCTTCTACTTACTGCGAACTTGTCTATTTGTTCTCCCTATTTTTGTGCCTATTTTCTTCTTCTAAAACAGTGGATGCAATATTGTTGAAGACTAGATAGTCCAAAAAGATGTTGTTCATCAGGTTGATGATGAGTTGATCATACAAGTTAGGTAGATTTTGAAGTAGAATCTCAGCACGTTTAACTTCTTCTATTTTATGCCCCAACGTAGTAAGTTGTGAAAATAGAGTATTCAAGGTGTTGATGTGATCGATTATCGATGTGGATTCTGCCATTTGAAGAGTGTAGAGTTTTCTCTTTAGGAAGATCTTATTGTGAAGTGACTTGGCCTCGTACAGTCTTGTTAGAGTATCCTATATCTCTTTTGTAGTCTTCTTCTCCACCACACTAGACAATACTCCATCGGCCAGTGCTAAATGTAGATTGGTAATTGCATTACCATCTATCTCATTCCACTTTTCATCAGTGATCCTCGTGGGCTTTTTTTCAATTGCTTCCAAACAATTATTCTTCCTTAAAATTGCCTTAATCTTCATTTTCCACAACGAGAAATTGCTCCCGTTGAACTTCTCAATATCGTACTTTGCTGCCATAATGACGATCTTTTTTTTTTAACTTGAACCGGTTTTCACTATTTCAACGTGAACAATACGTATACATGAACAATATCTGTCAATAGTATCCCCAAACTTGGAGCTCTGATACCACTGTTAGGAAATTATTGGGGTACAATTTGCTTACAAACAAAATGAAATTGAGAAAATTGAAGATAAACTGGACACAAATATTTTATGTGGAAAACCCACAGACAAATTAAGGGAAAAACCACAGACAAATTTAGGAAGATTTCACTATAGTAAAAGAATTACAATACCTTCTTTCTAGAATAAGGATAGCACAATTGACAATACTCTCTCTCTTATAATAGGAGAAAACACTCTTCTTAGATAAAGGAAAGACACTAGTATTTAAGAAAAAAATAGTTTTTTCTCTAATACATACACTCTCTCTTTCTCTCTCAAATTGTGATGCTTCAAATGGGAGGAGAATACCTCTATTTATAGTGTGTTTGGCTCCTTTATTATTGGTGTGAAAATAAGATTGTCACTCTTATCTACATGTGCGGCCACCATTTTATTCAAAGGTTAGTCAACAACCCATACAAGGTTGGCCAACAACCCATGCATTTCATTCTCCAAAAATAATCCACAAAAAAGGCTTTACCTTTTCACAGCACTAACATCATCAATAGTAAATTTAACGTGGAGCTGCTATTAACGCGTCTTGATTTGCTTAAAGAAATTATGGATTGCTTCGGTATATGATAAATAGTATATTTAATATGGAGCGCGTTTGGATTAGCTTAAAGAAATAATTGATTGTTTATGTATATGATAAGTAAAAAATGGTCTCATAGTTCATCAAAATGGGAAATCTTACTCCTATTATTTTTATGTTATTTGTCTAATTATTTCATAAATTTTAAAGAAAAATAAAATAAATCTAAATCATGAATCTTTTTTTAAATTAAATACAAGAAGAATATAGAGAGAATGTGTTTTTTTTTACAAATATATGATGAATTCTATTCATTTTAATATAAAAAAGCCATCATATCTTTAAGTTTATCATTTTTGAATTAAAAAATTTCTCATTTGAATAGTTAGAAAAAATTTCAAGATTTTTATTATATATGAATCTATTTTTTTATTTTTTAATTATTATAGCTTTAAATCATTAAGTTAGTCTTAATTTTTTTTAACTTTAAAAATATTATACACACGTTTATAGCATAGCTCGATCCTATCACTTCAAAATCATATTTGTGAAAAAGAATATCCGAACTATTAACTCATTGATAAGTTAATATTAATTTAATCTTAATCAATTAAGTATTTTTTTAAATATGTTTTTCATCGTATATAACACCTAATTATGATGGTGTTATATTAATGAAACCAATTGATTTTTTTTAAGTATAAGGTTTAATCAATAAAATCTAATAATTATAGGATTAAAATACATATTTTATTATATCCAATCATTTTTACAAGTAAAAATAGTATTTTTGTTTAGAAAATTATATAAAATAACATAATTAAATTTTATTATTAGAAATAACATTATAATGATATTGAACATAATTTAATATTAAACAAATTTCAATAAATATGATTAAATTTAAATATTATCTAACTCAATCTTATTTAATGTAAAATATTAAATTAAGTATTTTATAAACAAAATACATTAAATGAATATAAAATATTATTTTTTAGTTTACAAATTTTAAACCTAGTTACTTTTTTTTCCGTCTACCTTTTTCTTTTTAATGCCTAAAATCATTCATGTAAATTGCAAGAAACCGATTATTCTAAATTCTAGGCTTAATATTTTTTTAGTTAAAATGGTACATTTATTATATATTTTTTAAAAGTACAAATAAGTTTATCACTTTCTAGTTACCATTTATGAATTTTTTTCCCATTATATTGAAGGATAGATTTTTGATTTATATTTAATAAAGATGTTATTTATATATATATTGAAAAAATAGGACTATTTATTTTTCAATTTTATCTTATTTTTAAGTAAAAAAGATGTTATATGTATCTTAATTTATTTAATATATATTCAAATTATTGAGTTTTTATTAGACATTTATTATTAAAAGTTTAAAATTTAAAATTTAAGTAAAACACGTTTCTATTTTACATTAGAAGTAATATCCAACATTAATTAAAAATAACAACATTATGATAAAATTTATAAGGATTATAAGTATTTACACTCATTTGCTTAACCTTTAAGGATTAAAAGACTCATTATTCTTATGGATTTTTACATGATATTAAAGTTTCAATCGATTGTATCAAAAAAGCTTTGGATTTTCCTTAAAAAATGAAATGGCCTTGTAAAAGAAAAAAATAAATGATCTAAATAGAAAAAATATAATAAAATAACTTCAAAATACAAAGTGATGTAATTTGCTAGAGATAAAAACGCACACTTTAAAAGGGATGTTAAAGGTAATATCTTACGTTAATTAAAGATAACATTATGATATAATTTATAAGGATTATAGATATTTTCGCTATTTAGATTAATCTTTTAGATTAGAAGATTTATGATTTTTATGCACTTTCACATTTTATGCACATAATTTATAATGAGAGTTGAAGTGGGACATCAAATACGTGTCTCTCCAATGTAGCTATTTACATAAAAAAATATCTGAGTACTTTTGAATGTTTAAAAGACACGTTAAAATGGGATGATATAACCGGAAAAAATTTGCAATTAAAGATACTTTTCTCACCATAATGAAGAAACATATGTTGGTTTTTAAAAAATGTTTTGAAAAACTAAATTAATTGGGTGTCAAAAGTTTAAAATACTAAAAGGCACCTTGTTAACATAAAGTAATGTTGAAAAGTGTTGAATATCTATGATCTTACTTGCTAAATTTTTCATAAAGAGATGAAAGTTATAGAATATAATTTCATAAAAGGTGAAATTCTACGATCATGGTAGTTTCACTAGAAATGAAATCTCATATCACAATTTGTCTCAAAATTGAATATTTATACTTACATCAACTTGATTATGAGTAAACTCAGAACATTTGTATCCTATAACATACCTCACCATCATTTCACCATATTAGCTATAATCATGTTTGAACATATATGGTATCTTCAAAATCAAATTATTTTCAACAACGACAGGTTAGACTCAGAACTTTTCTTATAAAAAAATGTCATTTAGTGAGTCTACATGCCTAGTCCCAACAAAAGAGTATGTTGATGCTCTTAACAGAAAAATGCAAAATTTGCAAACAACATTAGAAAGGCTTTTTCAAGCTTTAGAAACATTTTTTACTCAATGTCTTGGCAAACCAAACATCAATAATGATCTTTCAGTTCATGGGCCAACTGAAGTCAATCCACGAAGATAACATGATAATTTTCAAGGTAATCTTAGATATATCAGAAATAATATTGTTTTAGATAAAGACTCAATCGATGATGAAGAGTTACCAGCACCACTAAAGAATAACTATGGACCTCGATAAAATGACTATCGCATGAAGATAGAAATACCATAATTCGATGGTTTGTTTGTAATTGAAGAATTCCTTGATTGGTTAGGTAAAGTTGAAAAGGTTTTTGATTATTGGGGAACTGAGGAACGCATGAAGGTTAAATTGGTGGCCTATCGACTCAAATGAGGTGCACTATCTGATAGGACAAATTGCAAACAATACACATTCGACAAAATAAAGACAAATTTTGAAGTTGTCGATGAGTGAAAAAGTTCATGATCGAGCATTTTCTACCTCCAGATTATGAGCAAATTCTTTTTAGTTATTATTAACATTATCGACAAGGATATCACACAGTGCAAGATTATGTTAGATAAAATAACCAATATTCATTGTGATGTTAAGAGAAAATTTGAAGAGTATGCCTCAAAGTACAAATTTAATGAAAGTGATCTTATAATGGTTCACTTACGTAAAGAACGAATTTCGATTAAAGCATATAACAAACTTAAACAAAAGAAGTTTGGGCCATTTTATATCCTTCAAAATATTAATGATAATGCCTATGTGATTGACCTTTCTAGTACCTTTGCAATTTCCAAGAAATTCAATGTCCAAGATCTACATGAGTATCATGGACCTGAGCCATTATCATAATCAACTCAGTTTTTTTCAAAGAAGAAGAGAACTGATGTCGCTATTTACATAAAAAAAATATCTATGATTACTTTTGAATATTTAAATAATTATATTTGTGTTTGAATAATAATTAAAATTACTTGTATTTTGAAAACAAGTATAATATTTAAATAAATATAATTGTGTTTGAAGAACAAATAAAGTTACTTATACTTTGAGAACAAGTATAATATTTAATTAAATATACTTGTGTTTGAAAAACAAGTAAAATTATATTTTTATTTTATTTTATTTATCTAATTTTTATTATAAATAGTTGTAAAATTAAGATTGCGAATAATATATTTTGGATCAATTACAATATCTTCTAAGAAGTTCTCTTTGATAATTCTATTATTCTCTTTTGAGAAATAAGTTAGAATAACATCTAGCAATCTAAGATGTCATTCTTCTAAATACATTCGCCCTTAGATCGCATGATTATTTGAGCGAAAATTATGATTATGTAGGTCGATAAGTTTAAAAAAAAAGTTTGAATTTCACAAACTAAACTTTAAATTATCATCAACATTGTTTCTTTTTTTCATTAAAGGTTATAAATGTATTGAGTTTTTCATATTTTTATATATACTAATTATTTATTATTCATCTTGAATTAGTTAAGTAATAACACAACTTGATTGATATGTACAAAGATGCATGTTTAAGCATTATCATGGCATGAATTAATGTAAGTAATTGGTGATAGTGGCTAATCTTGTTCTAGGTTAAAATCATGGTGAGTGTACCCGACTTGATGTGAATAAACTCGTACAATTTAATCGATGAACATAATATGAATGTTATTTACCCGAGATTTTTTCGACCAAAAAAAAATATTTATATAATATTCTTAAGCACATCTTATGAAAAACATACACAAGATAAGAAACACGTTAAGAATACATGAAATCATGTTAATGCTTTTTACATGAAATCACTTAAAGCTTAAATTATTTTTAATGATTTATTTAGTAAAAAGATATTATATTTTGATCTTTCATAAGTATTTTGACTTAAAATATCAAATTTTACTAACAATTATTTAAGTGACTACTCAATTATAAGACACAAATACTAATTATTAAACATGAAATAGGCTAAACATTACCCTTTTTACATTCAATGGACAATTGCTTGAATTGTCATCCTATTTTTAAATGTTAACAAATTTCTTTTGAATATTAAATTATACTTGATGTTATATATACTCTGAATATTAGGAGATAACCATGTAAATCACTAAATGGTAAGAGATTGATAAGTGATATATTATTTAAGAAAAAAAGAAAATAAATTATAAATTACTTTATATTAATGCTCGAGATCATTGCAACAAAACTTATGAAAGAAGAAGGCTAGCTACTTGTATTTTCCCTGCTATTATCGTTGGAATTTTTTTTCCCCCTCATTCTGTCTCTTATTTGGAAGTTTTTGAGAGAGTGGAAATCCCAAAGAGCAATAAATGCATATAAAAATATATAAATTTATACTTTATTTAGCATTCCTCAACACCCAAAAGCAACTTTGCTTTCTCACCATACCAAAGTATTCGTTTCTCATTCATTCAATATTGTTTCGCAATAGCAAAAGAGACGCATGCAAATAAACTTCGAGTTTCTTCGCAGGAAAACTTTTGAGGATATTATTATACTATTTAATATCATATAGTATAAAGATATAAACTAGTAAATGCAGGAAATTAGATTGAATATTAATAAAATTTATGTAACAATCTAATCTGATTAAACTTTTCATTATATATATATAATGAGATAATATTATTTAAAATAAATTTATTTGAGATAAATAAAAATACAAAAGTAATGAAAACATCTTATACATGATTATTTATAATGTAAAAATGAAACATTATATTTAAAGTTAGTCACGTTAGAGTTACAATCTAAACGAGACAAGAGAATATTTTACCTTAAGTTTATTAAAAATATTAAATAAGACATGAGTTGAAATGAAACCGTTTAATTTATAAAACAATACTTTATATTTTTTTGAAATTTAATCAATGGTTAAAATACATCAACCTAAATAATTTTAATGTCTCATTGGGTGTTAAATAAAATTATATCATGATATTTTTGATCACTTTAATTTTACAAATTGAACACATTTTTTAAAATTGATTATGTATCCTACTATTTTAAATTTGGACACCTTAGTCTCTCTCTCTTGATAATTTTAAATTTTTGAAACAATTTTTTATTAAAAAAATTAAGTTTAATAGAATTAAACTTTACTAGCAATATAAATGTAACTTGAGGAGTAAAGTATTTAAAAAATTAAAAAAATGATTAAAAATATTAGAATTAACCTATAATGAATAATATATTCACAAATTTAAGATTAAAATGATTAAAATATTAATTTAAAATAAATTGATAAATATATCTAATTTATGAACATTAATTATAATTTTTCCCAAAATAAAATTCCTCTCCTTTCAAACATTTTCTATTCCATTTCTCTAACTTTTTGGTTACTTTGTAGGCTTCTAGATATGGTCCAGGGGACCATAAATCCTTGACATGGTCTGCTAACATTTCAAACACAATATTTGAGACTTGCTTCTTCCTCGTTGGGACGGCACCGTCTTGTTGAATTTACTCAGGGGTTAACTTCATTTGAATTTCATAAATAAAAAAATAAAGCATCTTAATCTGAATTATATATACTTTTTTTTGTCAAATTTTATGTGCTTTTTGTGTTGTTATTTATTGTTAAATAATTCAACACTTCACTAGATCAGGTCTACACAAATAGAAAAGTAAATTGTTTGTATTTTTAACAACAAAAATATTAAATTAATATAAATTTATACATATATTAATTATAATGTATTATATAATTTAATTTTATCAAAATAATAATAATTTTATTTCAAGTTATTTTATCACGTATCATATCATAATTAATACGAATTTAAATATGTATTGTGAGCGTATTCTTACGATCAATTATCTTATTAGAAAAAATAATAATTTTTTGTTTCTAATGTAACTAAAATAAAATGTATTTAAAGAGTATAAATTTTTTTCATATATGAAATTTTATTTTTAAGTATAGTTTATATGATGTATATATTTTTTCATACAACATAAAAAACACATTTTAAAATATAGTATACATATATTTTTTATATAACATAAAAAATAATTTCTTTTAAAAAATTAATAATTAGATTACATAAAAATCAAAAGAGTATAAATATGATAGAGGGGAGGTGTATACCAAACAAACTTTATCAACGAATTTTTTTTTTCATAATTTTTTTATAAATTTTTTTTACGATAAATTTGGTTAATTATTTTGTACTTTTTTTTCCCTCTCGAAAGACATTATTTAATTTTGTTTTCTTGAGTTTTACCAAACAATATATTGTTAGAGTTCATTATAGTTTAATACAATATAATTCATTTAAATTTGGTGTGTCAAATATATCCTTGGTAACTTAATATAATACTTTTTTCCTCTATCCATTGCAATTCATAGATTTGAACCGGTTAAAAAAATTATGGAGAAGTATCCTAATAGTTGGTTTTAACAAATAAGTGTTTTATTCTTAATATAATACTTCTTAATTTTAAAAATATGTACTTTAATCTCATACATTTGTTATAAATGTATATTTTATTCCTAAAAATATAAAAAAAGAGCTTTAGGATACATTTTTTTAAAATTATAATACTGAATTATGTCAGTTGAAAGTTATTAAACTAAAATATTTTTAAAAAAAATTAAGTGATATCTTATGTTCCTTAAAAAAAAAAGTTATGAAATAAACTTCATAACATAATTGAGCTTTTAATATTGGATAATATGAAAATTTGATCATTTTATTTTTATAAATTAAACACATTATTAGTCATATTTTTAAAATTTGTATATTTTAGTCAAATTATTATTGTATTTTATACACTTTAATTATTTTTTTCAATTTTAATTTTTTGTATATGTGTATATATATTTTGTGTGAAAAATTTAATATTGATCAAAAATTCAATTTACTAGTAAGAGATAATAGATGTTTGAAGAGAAAAATATCTCAAAAAATTAAAAAAATGATTAAAATTAATTTAAAATAACTAAGATGATTACAATATACTAATTTGAAATAAAATGATAAATGTGTATTATTTGTGAAATTATAAATACATTCAAAAGTCAAATATGTGCACCTCTTACGTTCATATTTCTTTCAACAGAATTGCCTTTCGCATTTTTGTTATGGGCTTTTTCGTGTCAAAATTGCTAATTTAGTTGTAGGGCTTTGAATTTATTACATCTCACAAAATCATCACATATAGGAAAATCATTAAAGATACATACCTTAGGAGTACGTATTCATAACTTTTTATGGATGTATTTATAATTAATCTTTGTTGTAATGGACGTGCTTTATTCGACAAAGGTTAAAATACTACCCCAACTTTAGTGTGGACGGGATGAAGCACCCAAATTGTGGAAAGCAACATAAGTGTTAATTGGTAGTTAGTATCCTACTCACATTTTAAGTATGAATCATGAAATGATCCATTTAGAAAAGCATTATTGTGTTAGTTCCTTATTTTGGTGAAGAAATCACTTTCTTGTTATCTTTAAATAACAAGCAAAGTTGATTGATTTTGTTAAATAATATAAATGATTTTTAAGTCCACTACTTACACGCTTAAGTTTTTTAGAAAATTAATGTCTAATATTTTTACATAATGTTAAAATAACTAGGTATTAAAATTGAATTCAAGTGATAATTTTTAAAATTAATTAAAAATTTTAAGTTAATAGTTTTTACAAAAAATTAATGAAATCACATAAAGAAAAGTGCTAACGAAGATCATTTATAAAGATAAAATACCTTAAGTTAAAAAGAATATTAATATATATAAATAATTTTTATATCTATCTTTCATAATCAAATAAATTGTTTAGCAAATAAAAAACTGATTGGTTTTGTTAAATAGTATAATTTATTTTTAAGTCCACCTTGCATACATTTAAATTATTTTTTTGGAGATTGGTACCTAATCTATAAGAATAATAATGTTTTAGAATTGAATTTAATTGATGATTTTTAAAATTAATTAAAATTCTCAAATCGATGAATTTTGTAAAATATCAATGAAACTTACATCGAGAAAAGTACGAACGAGAAGCATTTATAAAGATAAAATAATTTACATTAAAGAGAGCATTAATATATACAAATAATTGTTAAATCTATTTTTTATAAATTTGAATTTTTAAGTAAAACTTGTCCCAAGAGAATTATATTTTTTTTTCTTTTTTCATGCTCCTAATTCTAATCGCATGTTTCAAAGAACACTTTCCTTTAATATTTTTCTAAATTTATTTCCAATATAAAAACTATTAACAAAACGAGCACTTTTATTGAAGAAAAACTCACAAGCCTATTACAATTTTATAATAAGCAGTTAAGTACAATTAATACGATGCAATTTATTTTTCATATATTTAATTTTATTTTTAACATTTACGAAAAAATGTTATGTTTTCTTACGTAAAAAAACATATTAAGTAAAAAAATATGTTATTGTTATATATCTCTTAGTAATGAAAATACTTTTTTATATTGAAATTTTTATTACTTTTACTGTCAAATTGTCAATTACACCCTTAAATGCATAGTTATTAGATACGTATGAAGAGGCATATTAAGTATTTGTATGCTAGCTGAAATCTTATTAAAATGAGAATTTCCCCAAATATTTTTTTTATTTGCTCGTAGCTGTAATTTTACAATACTATATCTTTTTCATATAAATTCGTTCATATATCTATCATCTTTTCCTATAAGTAAAAACTCTGGTATAATAAATATATCCTTTATTTTCAAGAATCAAAGACTTCATAGCAGTTATAATTTCTTTTATTTAATTTTGAGTATAACCAAAATACTTTATTCAAAAGCAAATGATTTAAAATAATTATAAGTACGGTTCAATAAATAGAATTTATAACCATTTTTTTCAGTTTTATTTTTAACTTTTAGCTATTGCATGATTCTCATTACATATAATAGAGAAAAGGGATATAATTTTTTTAATCAATTTAATCTATTATTAACCCCTTTAATATTAGGGGAGTTAATTATAAAAATTACTTTTCAAAAATAAAGAGTTAATAGTTAGTATATTATTTAAAATAAAAATGTTAAATGAAAGTAAGGGAAGAAGTCTGTTTTCATAAGCAATTGTGACACCAATTGGATCATAAGTAATTTTTCCCATTAATAGAACTGCATGCAAAAGTGAAAAAAGTAGCATTAAAAAATAGATATTAGCATTAGTAACAAACAATCAAATAGATAAAATAAAGTGCATATAAATAATAAAACTTTAAACATTTTAATTTTAAAATTAGCTTCAAAAAACAACTAGATGCATCCATATACAACTAAAAAAAAGGAAAAAAAAATTATTTTCTACCAACCATTTGTTTTGGCAAAATAGAATTAGTAAATATAAAATAAATCTTTGATTTATTTGAAAAAAAATTAATATATAAAATTATAAACAAAAAATATCAAATAAATATGAAACTACGGAATCTCATTTTTTACATATAATAATTGATTTTAATGAACATAGTTTCCATAAGAGAAATTAAGGTTTAAATGGACACAAGGACCTATATTTTCTTTTCCTTCAAAGTTACTCATAATCATAATATAGCTTAGGATATCTTAATATTTTGTTCTATTTATTTTGGTAAATTAAGTATATTAGTTATTTTTTAATTAATATATTTTAATTATTTAATTATTTTATCATTTTTTGTTTAAAAAATTTAAGTAAATATTTGAAGAAAAAACATCTCAAAAACATAAAAAATATATATAAAAAATAAAATTATTAAAATTATCAATTTTTTTCTTAAATAATTAAAATATTGACGTATATATAATAGTAATATAACTAAAACATGATATTTAAGTTTACTAGCTTTTAAATAATACACTAAAAATTCAATAAGTTTGAAAGATATGATATTAGAAATATATGAATATATTTAATGTTTTAATTTTTAAACTTAAAAAATTCTAATTATTTTATTTCTTAAATTTAATGAATTTTTAGTGTGCTAATTATAATAATATTTATAAAATAATATATTATAATTTATCAATACTTTTAATATATTACTTTTTCTAAATTTAGACTATCATCAAGTTATTAAATTAAAGTACAGAATTTATGAAAATTAGTGTACGAACTTCATACCATAGCCTACTTTTAATTTAATTTATAAAAATAAAGTGATATTTTTTCTTTTACTTAAGAAATGTGATGAGAGAAATTCTAAAACTACCACTATTAATAAGACAAATTGCAAATAATACCGCTATTAAACTCACAACATCAACATTATGAACACCATCTTCACCAAGTGTGCTAGATATACCCCACTATTTGATACGTATAGTAGTGCCAAACTGGGTGGAAGTATCTTTTAAAATCTAGCAACTGAATTTCCAATTCCTGACCACCAGATCAATGTAGCTCAGTCTCATTCAACCCAAAAGGACAAAGGTTAAAATACAAAACCCCACAAGCCTCAAAATCCCAGAAACCCAAACGCCATGGTTAG
Source organism: Hippophae gyantsensis (assembly GCA_030763125.1). Lineage (NCBI taxonomy): Eukaryota > Viridiplantae > Streptophyta > Magnoliopsida > Rosales > Elaeagnaceae > Hippophae > Hippophae gyantsensis. The sequence continues at coordinate 40,158,728 of CM061038.1, forward strand.
AGTTCTAAACCTCACGCCTTCTACAATTTGGGCACCAATCTCTTGTCATGGAAGACCCAAAAAAAGTTTAATATATATTAGAGCAAGCACTTCTGGGTCTTCTTCGGAGACACAAACCAAAGAAGAAGAAGAAGAGAAAAATGAAGGGTCTTCCTCACAATCTTTGTCATTTTCTGCTCCTCCCAGCTTCAAGCCACCGGAGCCGAAAGTGTTTGGGGTAAGGCCCGATAGGACTTGGGACATCATTGGGGCTTCTCTTCCGTTATTTCTTCGATTGGGCACTGGCACTTTTGCTTCTGGGTATGGATATTTCTTTCATAGGGATTCTTTTTAGGAATACATTAGCATATTAATTGACCCAATTAAGCTATTTTTATTGATCCAAAACTATAAATTTAGAATTTAAATTGTACGTTTACAGATTAAAACACGGTTTAACGAAAAACACGGTTTTTTTTCTTTACATGCATGCCTTTTGTATGTATTTTAACTCTACTTGTACACCTGTGGCATATGTGAAAATAATAGTAATTTTATAAAAAAGTGCTTATATACATCAAAGATACCAATAAAAGGGGAAAATTATGTTTTATGTCCTCAACCTATTAAGCCGTTTGCAAATTTGCCCAAACGTTTGATTTGTTAAAAAAAATGTCCCTAATCAGATGGTTTATGTTGCACACTTTTGACTTTCTTCTAACTTTTGTTCATAACGTTAATAAAGATGACAGAAAATGATACTTGTTACGTGAATTGAACGCCACATTATCACTTTCTGTCAGATTTGTTGATAGAATAGATAGAAGTCCTTAAATATAACAAGGTTGGAGAATTTTTTTTAATAAATCAAAGGTTGATTGAAAATTGTGACTGGTCCAATAGGTTGGGACATAAAACATACTTTGTGAAAAAAATGGTTTAGGCACTCATGAGGAGGTGAGAATTGGACATGACATGTCTACTGAAAGCGGGTAAAACTTGGTTAGAAGACAGATAATGTAATCTAAATAATGGCAATTCATAATATAATCATATATAACATTGTACTCATAGTCTGTTATTTATTTATTATTTTTCTTAAAGAAGCCATTGTCTGTTGATGATCCTGAGTTTTTTTTGGATATGACAGGTATTCAGCAACTTTTACTCCCAAAAATGAATTTCCACCAGGCCAGTATGCTCTAGAGATTGCAGGTAGCTATTACACTCACAGTTCCTGTAATCTTTAATGGCAAATAAACTGCCGTTTTCAGTCAGAATGGAAAAAGGGGGAAAAAGAAAGAAAAGAGCAAACTATTTTGGAAGTTCCTCACTTGTTTGTTTCATGTTTATAATATTTGACTTTGTTTTGTCCTTTCTGATAATTTTTGATACTTGAGTTTTTTTGAATTAAATCAAAAAAATAATTATCACAACCAACCCCATCTGGCCTTTTTGTTGATGAGTCATAGGCCAAACACCAAAGCCAGATACAATATCTAAATTTATCTGTTAATCTTTTCATATTGGTTTAGGATTCAGATATGCCACTTTGTTGAAATATTCATTTAGCTGGATGAGAATTTTTTCTGGTTGTAGTCAGTGTACCGTCTCCTCAGTTGCAAAAGGTTCTCTCTTTGGGTTGAGTAGGATATAGACCTATCCGTCTTAAAAGAAGAAAAGAAAAGGCAAATTAGAAAATTGATTGCATTTGTCTAAACCTACATAAGGGCAAATGAGCTTTTGATGTGTTAATGGATTTTAAAAAATGACAAATATATTTTTTACTACCGAACTGCAGTGGTTGTTCACAAAAGTATTATCAAACTTTAAACTGTTACGAAACTGCAACCAAACTTTAATTGTTGTTACATAAGTCTCCCTTAAAATTTGTTAAAAACTAACAGAAAAAGTTATAGAGGTATTAAAATGTTTCCGTTAGTTTTTTGACAAATTTAACGGCGATGGTATTTTGTAACAGCAACTAAAGTTCCGTGGTGATTTTGTAATAGTTTAAATTTTGATCATACTTTTGTAACTACCAACATATTTCGGTGGTAAACAAATCTATTAATCTTTTTAAAAATTTCTCTCTCTCTCTTCTAAACAACACTATATCAGGTTATAAAGTAAAAGAGACTTCACAACTTGGCCCTCGCCCAGAGAAACCAATTGAACTATATGAATTTGAGAGGTAATGATTTTCCATATGATGCTCATTCTTACTGAATATTTTTGTTAGAATAGATGTGTACAGATTTTTTGTTGTCCTAGATGTAACTTTCTCCCCTTCATTTTATACTGGTTCCTCCACTAGTTTTGTACATTACATTCTGCAAAATGAAGACTTATTTTGTGTATTGTTCTTCTCCTGCATGTGGATTGCAATTGATTTGCAGCTCTCCGTTTTGTCGGAAGGTAATGTTAACATTAAAAGTTTCTCGATCAATTTTACCCTTCAACAATTTTTATTATGAAAATGGAAACGAGAACTAAAAGTATCATACAAATGATCTAAATGACCCTTTGAAAGGATATGAAACTGAGATATGCTTTGCTAATCACCTTTCATATTTGGTGCGATTCAGGCATTTATTTATTTTTTACTTACCATCAGGCTAAGAGTTATATATGTACCAATCATAAGCTAAGCTACGTTTTTAAAAAAATAGTGCTTAAATTCTGAGGAAATATTTTGGGCTGAAAGTCCCCAATTTTGTTTCCACAGCAAATTGTTCTTACAATGCTTCAAGGACAATAGTGATATTGGACCTTAGTTCATCCAAGTTTTGAAATGTCAATGTCGGTGAAGATGTCGAGATGTAATTTATACGAAAATGTCGAAGATATTGTCGTTGTTGATGAAAACTTTGAAAAAAATCACGAAAATTATAAAAACTCTGTCAAAAATATGGAATTTTTTTATTAAATTTTATAAAAAAATCAAAACAATCAATTACTCATATTTTCATCTAATTTTTTATGTAATACATGTATTTTTAATACTTAAAATATTTATATTAATAAATGAGATGATTAATTAATTAAAATATTGTATAATAAAATATAGGTAATGATATTACCGCAATAACTTTTGTCATTGTTACAATAAAATATATGAAATCATTATTTTATCCCTAATATTAATTATACATTATTAGTGTCACTACTTTTGTGTCAACAACACTATCGTAAAATATTTATTCTTTTTTGTTAAATATTGTAGAATAAATAGTTAAAATATTTAGGTAGATTATTTAATTGTATTAACTATTATAAATAGATAAATTTTGATGGTATGAAAATAAATTTCATTGATTTTTTTTTTAGAATTATTAGTTATAGGGGACATAATAAACTTTATCCTTCAATGCAATTTACATGTTATAACATTAATATAAAATAGTTGAAAATAAAACATACATGTTGACTTTATATTTGAGAATTGAGTTGGATGCACTGTTTTACTCGATTGGTTACTAAACAGATTAATATATGATGTAATTTTTTTTATTTTTTCACCCATTTATTTTATATGTATAGAAAATATGCTATAAATAAGAAAGAGAATATATTTTCTCTTGCAAAAGTGAGAAAAAATTGAATTGAAATGATTGTTCAGAAATAAGAAGAAAAAAGAGAAAAATAAATCAAGAATTGATGTTTTCGTTATTTTGTTCGACATTTTAGCGACAATATCTAAGATATTTTAGCCAAAAAAAGACATTTAAACATTTATGTGATAATGACATTTGAGTGACATTTTAACAACTTTTTTGATAATTTCGTGATAATTTAGCCAAAAGATATGGATATTACATGTTGATATCGGGATGTGTAAAAAAGAGACAATGTCAACGATGTCGTCAACATTTTCATTCTTGAATTCACCATATTTCTCAAGCTATTTTATAAGATGTGTCTGCTTGGTATATCTTCATTATGGCATGGACTAACATGCTGCTTATTTACAGGTTAGGGAAATTATTGCAGTTTTAGACATTGATGTCCTGTACTATCCTTGCCCAAGAAATGGTCCAAATTTTCGTCCCAAGGTTGCCGAAATGGGTGGAAAGCAGCAGTATCCTTATATGGTCAGTTACTATTCCTTTAGGACATTCTTCTTTCCCCAAGGCCAAAGGCAATATAATATATTTTAGGGAGAGGGACATAGAAGTCCCTTTGATTTAAAAGTTGGTGTCATTTGTTCTGAGTTTATAAAGTGTATTTTTTTAGTCCTCAATTTTGAGAAAAGGGATTAATTAAAGACATTATATTATTTTAATGATCTTATATTAAAATATTATTTTTTCTATTAAGTGATTAAAATGCGATAAAAGACGAGCCATTTACATGGATAAAAATAAAATTTAATATGAAATTATTTAAAAAACAATAATAATAATAATATTCTAACAAAAATTATTTAATTACATCATTTTTTTAAATATAAAATCAATAAAATATTAAAATAAAAATTATGAAAATCATTAAGTATTAAAACAAATATTTATGAAAAAAATTCATATTAATTGTCATTTTACCGTTATTAAAAGATCAAGTTTTAATTGTTCAATGGAAAAAAATAATATTCTAATAGAATAATTATTAAAACAATATTATTTATCTTTAATTGATCACTTTTATCAAAACTAGGAGCCTCAAAACCTTTTTACAATCTGGAAGACTCAACGCATGTTGAGTCTTAGTCTAAGAAATTTGGTTGAATATACTTTAGAAGCATGAAGATGGGGGAACACTAAACTAAACTTTCTGTTCACTAAGCCTCATGTAAATTATTCTTTTCTTTTTCACAAAATTCATTTTGGACCATATGCAAATTGAGTTTCCTTTCTCTTTTTTACCTCTCTCTAAGCATTCTTATCCTAACCTTTCCAATATGGATTCAAAGTTTAAGTTGGACTGGTCCTGGATGTTATTAGAGATGTCAAACGAGCTGTGCAGTCCAGCTTAATTCATTGAAAATTGGTCCATAAAGCTCATGAGTTGAAAAAATCCAACTTACTTAACTCACGAACTTAAATAAACAGCTTATTTAAGTTTATGAACAGTTCACCAGTTCATTTAACAATTGTTTTTGCCAAAAGGTTGAATATTATTTTTAAACACTTTTTTGAACATTTTTTTACCCAAACACCAAACATTTTTTTCTTTGTAAACAGTTAAAATTTTTCATTGATCAATAAATTTAAATTATTAATTTCTTTATTTAACTAATTACAATATAATTATTATATCACTATCTAACATTTAAAAATTAATATCATCAACCTGTCAAAACGAGTTTAACAAAAACAATAAGTCAATATATTTAATATCATAAACCTACAAAAAGAATTAAATAAATAAATCTATTTCAAAAAATATTTGATAAATAAATAAATGTAGTTGAAAAAAAATTAAATGAGCTGTTCATGAGCAGTCCAGCTCTGTTAAGATAAAAATGAGCTCAATTTAGCTTAACTTATTTAAAATTAAATGAGTTGAACTAAGTTACAATTCACTTAAAATGAGCTAGACTCAAGTGACTTAACCAACCAATGCCTTTCCTAATGCCATGAGCTCAACAGGAAATATTCTAGTTTAAGAAAGAAACTGATTGGATATGGAAATTAAATTTCTGTATGGGTCATATCCTTAAGTGGAAAATCAGAACTTCCAATATGTTATTAAGTTACACGCAATGCATAGTTTGACTTAATGATAATGTACACAACTACTCTTACAATAATTTAGCTAATAATTTTTTGAAAAAACAACAAAAAATAGTACTTTTATAACTACAAAAATAACACTTATTATGACAAGTTAATATATTTTTACTATTAAAAAATAGTGAGACATCATTTTATATTGAATGTCGTTCAAATTGAACTACAATTATTTAAACCTACTTAATGTTGAAGGCCATCCAATTGGATCTCGTTCAATGTTATTGGGTACTATTTTTATTGTTATAAGTTTTAAAAATATTTTTTGTAATTTTCCTATTTTTTTGGACACCCTAGTTGAAGAAATCAATATTTGAAGAAATAATCAGAAGAGAAAATCAATGTTTTTTGTGTATATTTTCTTAATTTGTATCGGAAATTTACATTGTTTATATATACAAATATCAATTACTATTTCACCAACCACCATGATTGAATTGAATGGTTTACAGCTGCTTTGGTAGGTGCCGTGTATATTGGAAAAAATGTTTGCCGTCGATGCAGTGTTTGTTGAATTGTGTTGCAGTGTTTGTTGAATTCAACACTCCCTCTCAAGTTGGTGCATAGATGTCTTTCATGCCCAACTTGATTGAAACTTCTGTGAATACTCGATATGAGACTGCTTTAATGAGGATGTCAGTCAATTGATCTTCTGACTTAATTTTTGACAATTCTAATGAATTTTCTTCTAACTTTTCCTTAATAAAGAACCGATCAACTTCAACATGTTTTGTACGATCGTGTTGAACTGAATTATGAGCAATATCATATGCTGCTTTATTGTCACAAAATAACTTAATTGATTCTTTAGAAGGATATCCCAAATCTTTCAAGAGAGATTGTAACCACAAGGCCTCACAAAGCCCAAGTGCCATGCCTCTCAGATTCACCGCGCTTGGCGGCAACAACATGTTGTTTTTTACTTCTCCGTATTACAAGGTTTTCCCTACAAAAGTGAAGTAACTTTGATGTAGATCGCTTATCATTTATTGATCCAAATTTCAATCAAAGATCAAGATATACTTCTATTCTTTGGAACTCTGAGTTTTTAGTAAACAATACTCCTTTTCCAAGAGCAGACTTTAAATACCTCAAAATACGAATAACTGCATTCATATGTTGTTCTCCAGGATTATGCATAAATTGGCTGACAATACTTAAAGCATAGGCAAGATCTGGTCTTGTGTGTGCCAAATACATCAACCTTCCAACAAGCCTTTGGTATCTTTCTTTATTTGTTGGAACTTGATCAACCTTGATACATAACTTTAATCCTTCCTCTATTGGTGTATTAGCTGGTTGACATGCCGACATACCAGTTTCTTTTAATAAATCTAAGGCATACTTTCTTTGAGATAAGAAGATTCCTTCTTTTGATCGAGAAACCTCAATCCCAAGAAAATATTTTAAGGAACCAATTTCAAATTCCTTGGACAAATAACTTTGGAGAGCTTTTCTTTCTTCAAGATCATTTCCTGTTACTATCATATCATCAACATATACAATAAGTGCAGTGATCTTACCATACCTTTTTTTCAGAAATAAAGTATGGTCTGAATTGCTTTGCTTATAGCCAAATGCCTTCATTGATTTTGTGAACCTACCAAACCATGCTTTTGGGGATTGTTTCAATCCATACAGTGATTTTTTTAATTTACACACCTTTTCATCATGAATTTTGGATTTCTTCATTCCTGGTGGTAATCCATGTAGACTTCTTCAATTAAATCTCCATGTAGAAAGACATTTTTTACATCAAACTGATATAATGGCCAATCTAAATTTGCAGCTAGAGATACCAAGACTCGAACAGTGTTAATTTTGGCTACAGGCGCAAATGTTTCTGTATAGTCGATCCCATATGTCTGAGTGTATCCTTTTGCCACCAATCTTGCTTTATAGCGTTCAATCATACCATCTGCTTGATACTTTACTGAAAAAATCCATCGACATCCAACAATTTTCTTTGTTGGTGGACGATTGACAAGTTCCCAAGTTCTATTTATTTCTAAGGATCTTAGTTCTTCATTCATAGCATCTTTCCATTTTGGGTCAGCTAAAGCTTCCTGCACACTGTTAGGAATAGATACAGCAGATAATTGATTCATAAATGATATGTTTGATTTTGACAAACGATGTTTAGACATATAGTTACTCATGAGATATTTGACTTTACTAGAAATCTCAGGTTCATACATGGCTTTAGGAATACCTCTGTTAGGACATGATGAAAGTATTTTTCTGGCTGGTTCAATAGTTGGAACATTCTCTGCAAACGATTGGTTAGGTATATCAGCAACTTGTGGAGAAAGAAACTCGTACTCATTTTGTGGTAGTAAAGAACTTGCTTGATGATCTTGAAGTTGATGAGGACTTGATTCCATTTCCCTTGAGTCTTTTCTATATTGAGAGTTATTACCATCTGAATTCAAGTTATTTGTATTTTCCTCGCATATAATTTGTCTTTCTTCATAAGGAAACAATTTATATGTAAGGGTCTGAATTTCCGCATGGTTGTACTCTCCCTGAAATTCAGGTGTAGATGAGAAATACATTGTATCTTCATGAAAAATAACATCCATGGTGGTAATCATTTGTTTTGTAGGAGGATGATAACACCGATACCCTTTTTGTTGTATGACATATCCCATAAAAACACAACGTATTGCTCGTGGATCCAACTTGCTACGTTGTTGTTTATGTAGGTGTACAAATGCCACACAACCAAAGACATGGGGAGGTAAATTGGGAACACTTGGTGCAACAATTGCTTCAGTGATGGCTTGTAGTGGTGTTTGGAAGTTAATGGGACTAGAAGGTACCCGATTGATCAAATATGCAGAAGTAATTGCTTCTCCCCAATAAGATAATGACATATTAGCTTGATCAACGAGGCACGGACAACTTCCAACAAGTGTCTATTTTTTCTTTCTCGCAACTCCGTTTTGTTGAGGTGTATCAACACAAGTAGTTTGATGAATAATCCCTTCGTTTTAAGATATTCTCGAAGCTCAGAACTTTTATATTCTCCTCCATTGTCACTTCGTAGAACTTGAATCTGTGTTTTGTATTGAGTACGAACCATTTTATGAAATTTTCTAAATAATACGTTTACCTCACTTTTAGATTTCATTAAACAGACCCAAGTCATTCTACTAAAATCATCAATAAATGTAACAAACCAACGTGATCCTCCCAAAGTAGAGACTTTGGAAGGACCCCATACATCAGAATGTATAACCATAAACGGAAATGGACTTTTATTTAAGGTTACAGGAAATGAGGAACGGTGACTTTTTGCTAGTTCACAAACATCACATTTTAAAGTAGAAATATCGAAGCTCAAAAATAAACTTGGAAATAATTTCTTTAAATATCCAAAAAAAGCATGACCCAATCTCCTATGCCATAGCCATATATTTGATTCATCCTTTTTAGATCCAGTTGCTATCAATGCATGATTTGTTGAATCCAAGTCCAAATAATACAGGTTTCCTTGCCTAACACCACGACCAATCGTTTGCTTTGTTTGAATGTCCTTGAACACACAAAAGTCAGGCTAAAAAATAACAAAACAAGATAAAGTAGTGGTTATTTGAGAAATAGATATAAGGTTATACTCTAAAGAGGGAACAACTAGTACTGAGTCTAAATTCAAAGTACTAGTGAGAGACAAAGATCTTTCCCAATTTGGGGTTGTGTTACCATTAGATGCAAATGGTTTTGTGTGAGGATGATTTTGAGATTTGTCTAGAATCAAATGTCATATGATCGGTTACACTGAATCAATTATCCATGTATTATTAAAAACAGGAGAAAAAGCTTTAAGTATCTTACCAACATTTCTTTGAGGAGTTTGCAACATGATCTTTTGTTGTTTCAAAGAATGGTGGCGATGAGACATCTGTCGTGGATTTTTCTTCCGAGAGTCACGGTTGTGATCCCACTTGATCAGGATATCCCACAAGTTCAAAACATCGTTGTTTAGTATGACCCTTTTGATGACAATGGGTACATTTAAATGATGATTTATCTCCACCCTTCGTTCTGTTGATTGGAAAAAGAACGATTTTTAGATATCATGGCTAAGCGTCAACGTCTCCAGATTTTTCCTTGATGAGATTCGACGTACTACCTCCCATCGAATCAAGGAATAATAACCTTCTAAATCTGGGATAGTTTCTTTTCGCAAAATTTCTCCACGAACCTGCTCAAATTCATCATCTAATCCAGCAAGAAAAATATGTATCCTTAGTCTTTCAACAGACTCTTGATAGGATATTAGATCATTCGGGTCTTTCATGACCACCTTATCACGATGGTCTAGCTCTTGAAAAATTTCAGTCAACTCTCCATAATACTCTGAAAGTGATTTTCCATTTTGTTTGGAAGTTAATGCTTTTTGGTTTAAGACAAATACCTGTAATTCGTCACTTCCATCATAGAATGCTTTTGCCAAAGCACCCCAAATTTCAAGAGCAGTAGGTATGCGTAAATATCGCTTCATGATTTCTGGACTCATTGACATAAGGATCCATCTCTTCACTTTTTGATTTTCTACATACCACCTGTTATAATTGTTCGATGTTTTTTCTGGTTGCAAATTTTTATCATGAATATAAGAGAGTTTTTCTCTCTCTGCAATATGCATTTCCATTATTTGAGACCAAACATCATAATTAGTCTCAGTAAGAACAATTCTAGCATTAAACACACCTTCAGACTGAACCGATTGTACAACAACTGGATTTGATTGCTCCATAGGTAATGAAATTATACCCTCTGTCATGATATTATGGTAACCAAGCTAGGAAATGGTGTAATAATTTTAGGATTAAATTTTTTTCTGTTTTTTTTTTTTTAATATATATTTATACTAAACTGGATAAAAAACCATAAAACCAGTTCAAAATTGGTTTAAAAACTTGAAAAAATGAACCAAATCGGTTTTATAAATCCAGAACCGGGAAAAAAAACCGGGTTCAGACCTTTAAAATGGACCGAACCGGCCAAAATAGAAAAAACTGTGAAAACCGAGAAAAACCGGGTTCAACCGAACCGCTGGCCGGACCAACCTGAGCCGAACCGAGGTGCGGGCCGGCTACACCCTCGAGCCGGACCGAGCCGCGCTGAGCCGAGCCGAGCCGGATGATACGTCATCATCTTCAACCTCCAGACGGCGCGTGGGGCGCGTGGAAAAATGGATCCTTTACTTCAGGCGGTGCGTGGAGGCACGTGGATGGCTTTTCTTCTACTCTGTTTTTACCAAAATGTTCCAAATTGTGTTTAGAGTAATCTGGTAAAATTAGGTGGGAGAAATAATGCTTTAAAAATGATGTTTTTAATTAATATTTGTAGGTGTGTTTGAATGAAATTTTTTTTTTCACGAGAAGAAATATTTTCAGAGAAAGAAATCTCTGTTTTAGAGAATAAGAGTTTCAAATTTGTATAAAGCAACGACTTGGCTCTGATACCATGAAAAAATCAATATTTGAAGAAATAATCAGAAGAGAAAATCAATGTTTTCTGAGTATATTTTCTTAATTTGTATCGGAAATTTACATTGTTTATATATACAAATATCAATTACTATTTCACCAACCACCATGATTGAATTGAATGGTTTACAGCTGCTTTGGTAGGTGCCGTGTATATTGGAAAAAATGTTTACCGTCGGTGCAGTGTTTGTTGAATTGTGTTGCAGTGTTTGTTGAATTGTGTTGCAGTGTTTGTTGAATTCAACACTAGTTTTACTCCACTATCAACATCAGTCTTCGGTTTCATATTTTAGCATATTGTGCTTAGGTAGTGGATTTGTTTGGATCTCAAGACAAACACTTAATTGCAGGTGGATCCAAACACTGGTGTTTCAATGTACGAATCAGATGACATCATCAAATACTTGGTTGGGAAATATGGTTTGTATCATTTCCTTATTTTGGCTTCCACCGTTGTATCTTTTTTATGACACACTTGTGTAATGGGTATGAATATTGCCATACTCGTATGGTACTTAGAGAACTTGTTTCTTATAAAATATGGTAGTCCTCAATGTTTTTTGGGTTTCGGATACATTTGCTGAGCAACTAAATTACTTTTCTTCGCATATACAGGTGACGGGAAAATTCCATTGACATTGTCTCTTGGCTTATTGACGGTTAGCATTTGGCTCTTGTATTTACTGATTTTTCTCAATCTGCTGAAAGTAAACTTGAAAAGTATTGATATCAGTTGGCTACTCATGTTTCTCGATTCTGCTATATATTGATTCATCATATTCTGTGTGTTGCAGACTTTGACTGCTGGACTTGGTATGCTTGGTCGAGCTGGAAAGGTTAGATGGTTTTGTTCCTAATCCCTTTCAAAATTTTTTGTAGGTGTAGCTTCTGGAACTTGTATAAATGTTAGATTAAGTCATATTTTGTGAACTCATCAATTTCCTGATATGCATGTTTTACTTTGATATTTGAGAGAGAATTTTGTGAACTTACCATATCTTGTTTTACATTTAGGGGGCTACTTATTCTCCATCGAAACTACCCCCGAAACCACTTGAAGTATGGGCATATGAGGTAAGTGCTTTGGTCTGCTTCTGGTCTTTATGACAGAAGGATCAGATCCATCATATATGGACATTATGAATGATAAGAATCACAGTACAATGTTAAATATGATGAAATATTTGTGTTTGCTACTTAGTTTTGCTCTCTTTTGTTTGGAATATTTTTCTATCTCATTCAGGGATCGCCTTTTTGCAAATATGTACGGGAAGTCTTAGTAGAGTTGGAGCTACCCCACATCGTTAGAAGGTAAACAAAAGATTAGTGTTTGGTTAGGTCCTGGCTATCTTTTTTATTGTTGTGTCTTGTCTATTTATTTTTACTTGTATTCATAAAAAATGTTGCCCTTCACATTGATTTCTCATTTCTCTACTTCAATTTTGTTCTATCCGATACCATATGTTGTCTTGTCCATCCACATTGTTAGAAGGTAAACAAAAGATTAGTGTTTGGTTAGGTCCTGGCTATCTTTTTTATTGTTGTGTCTTGTCTATTTATTTTTACTTGTATTCATAAAAAATGTTGCCCTTCACATTGATTTCTCATTTCTCTACTTCAATTTTGTTCTATCCGATACCACATGTTGTCTTGTCCATCACCTCTTATCTGAACATAAGTGGCAGTTTTGTGACACCATAAATTCAAATGGTCATATTGCATTAAAAAGTTTAGAAAAATCTATTAATCTGTTATGCTATATTGTATACAAGTTAATGCTGTACATTTCATAGCTGAGGCATTCTTTTATATCCCCCTTCCAGTTGCTCACGCGGCAGCCCAAAACGACAGATACTCTATGAGAAAGTTGGACATTTTCAGGTAGTCCCTCAATTTTCCTATGTGAAAATAACTTCTATGCTGACCTAGATGCCGTTTATGAACTACTAAGAGGATACATCATGAAATTTTCAATAATGATATACAGGTGCCTTATTTGCAAGATCCAAATACAGGGGTTGAAATGTTTGAGAGTGCAGATATTGCAGAATATGTAAGAGCTACTTATGCTATTCAATAAGGAATGATCACTCGAGGCTATTAAATTTTATAGAATTTGGATCGTATTTTATAGTGTATCATATGCCTATATATACTTGATAGTTTATAGATTTGCAAAGTATATATTTGTTATCAGATTTTCATACCATTGGAATGAATGAAGCGCAATAATATAGTGCTTGATTTGTACTCAAACATTGAGCACATCATTATATGTTATCCTGCGATTTGCAATTTTATGCATATGGGCTTGTTCTAAATTGTCTTTTACAATAGAAAAAAAGAGACTAAAAATGATGTAATTTTTTTTTTTAAACCTAATCATCGTTCTTGTAACTTAATGAAAGGCCAAATTGCTATAAAAATATAACAGAGAGCTCTAACTCACGTAACTAGAGACCAAATCCTTTTAATTAAAAGATATAGCTCATGCTCAAATAACTTCAATCAATGCAACGAAACAGAATTACGTAACCATTAGCTATATACCATAATCCGATCATGACAACCTGTAACAGTATGAAGATGGTACCTGGGAGATCCAAAAAGAAGCTCCTTAGTAGCTAAAGAGAAGTATTTTTTTTTCTATCTTGCATCTATCATTTTCTTCTATGATTAATTGAATATTGCAAATCTTTTTTTTCCTTCTATGATTAATTGGATATTACAAATCTTCCTTTTCTTCTATGATAAATTGAATATTACAAATCTTGAAATCTTTCCTTAATCCTTATAAGATTGATATTAACCTCCTAAAATTATTTAAGGTAATATCCAAAACAGTTTGGCTAGTATTTATTTAAATCTGGTATATTCCTACCAATGTGTACAGAATTCACCGAGTTGGCAAGTGCAATCTGCTTCCCATGACTCTCGAATGATATCGTCGCTGCAAAGCAATCAAGCATGTTTTTCGCGTTACATTTAGGATAAGTAATCATGTATTTGAGAAGATATCTAAGGACATTTATAGATATGTCAAATATACCCATTGATATACTTAGAAACCCAGGTCTAACTCTGAACCAAAAAACTAACTTATGAGTTAGAGGATTGTCCAAATTTATAAGCAATACTATTGCCTTATTCTTAGCCAATGTGGGACTTAACATCCCCCCTCCACATTGACTAGAGTCCGGATTTACGGCACGGTCCGGATTTACGGCACGAGGGCCAATGGGAGTACGAAAAAGCCAAGAGTCTAACTCTGATACCAACTTAGAAACCCAGGCCTAACTCTTAACCCAAAAGCTAGCTTGTGAGTTAGAGGATTGCCCAAACTTATAAGCAATACTATTGCCTTACTCTTAGCCAATGTGGGACTTAACATCCCCCCTCCACATCGGCTAGAGTCCAGATTTACAGCACAAGGGCCAATGGGAGTACGAAGAAGCCAAGAGTCTAGCTCTGATACCAACTTAGAAACTCAGGCCTAACTCTGAACCCAAAAGTTAGCTTGTGCGTTAGAGGATTGCCCAAACTTATAAGCAATACTATTGCCTTATTCTTAGCCAATGTGGGACTTAACATCCCCCTCCACATCGGTTAGAGTCTAGATTTACGGTACGGTCCGGATTTACGGCACGAGGACCAATGGGAGTACGAAGAAGCCAAGAGTCTAGCTCTGATACCAACTTAGAAACCCAGGCCTAACTCTGAACCCAAAAGTTAGCTTGTAAGTTAGAAGATTGCCCAAACTTATAAACAATATTATTGCCTTACTCTTTGATATTTTCAATCTTCCTGTAATAAAGAATCTTGAGATCTTTCCTTAATCCTTCAAAGGTAGTTTAAAACCTAAACGGGTTCACATGATTAGTAAAGTCAATTAAAATATTAAATGCCAATTTTATAGTATTATCAGTATGAATAAGATAAAAAATCAAGGAAGGAATAAGAAAAAATAGATATTGAAAGAAAGACATATGCTAACGTATAGTACTTGACAGGGTCATCTCATGTTTGAACACATATCCAATCACCACTGTAGTCTTCATCTGCCCAAACCTGTGGGACAAATTGCATCAAATTAAACATAATAAACCAATCTTGTTGACTTGGCATAAAAGAAAACAATGACAAAGAATAAAAGAGAATAAGATCATCATCCCCTTGTACCCTAACAGTTGTTAGTGAAACTTTTCTTGCTTCTACATCTGCAACTAGGAGCATTACCACCACAAATAATAGGATATCAAACACATACTTCAAAATTGATATTTAGTTATTTACTATAGAGTTTGAAACTGGAAAAAATATCTTCACAAAGTTAACTCAAAGAACATGGTAGTTAAAAAGCTAATTCCCAACCGCACAAAATAATATTAATAACAACTTTTCACTTATTTAAACTAAGTGTGAGCAAAGTTTATATGCATTAGGTTGAAATGATACCACCATCCTCACAACCAAATGCAAGACAAACAGGAAAAACATCTCCTCCAATGATGAAATAGAAAACCCAGAAAATAAATTTCGAGTAGCAATGATTTTATGTCCCACTCTCTCTAATCCCCTCTATCAACATTGAAAACGTCTGAGGATGAAGGTTGCAACCCCTACTTTCCATTATGTTTAGAAGTTTAGAGCACTGATCAACAAGGCCCCTTTTTAGCTATCCATCAATAAGAATTTTCCAAGCTACTTCATCGCAGTTATCACCACACTGTAGCAGACTACAAAAAGCAGATTTTGCTTTCTCATTGATCTCTTGCTTAAATAATCTGCAAACAAACAGCTTTGATGGGTAATAATCACTCTCAATCATAATATCCACTCGTTGCATTGCTATTTCATACTCTTCCATCTCACTGTTAGGAAATTTGAATTAAATGGTATAATCACAAATTCTCCAGTGAAAACTTCAAATTGAAAAAAAAATCATTTTCGTTGTCAAAAGACAACCAGAGAAAAAATTCACTATATGAAAAATTGTTACAACCACACTCTCAATAATTTTCTCACACACCCAAAAAACAAGATCAATTACAAACTCAAGAAAATTTTCTCACACAAAAACTTTTCGTATAAGTTTTTCTCTATTTTTAGGATGATTAACAAGGAAAAAATGAAACCATATTTATAGTCTTCAAGTTCCTATTTCATATGCCAAACATTTCTTCATCCAACAAAATTAGGTTACTTAATTTTCCTATTTTTTATTCAAATAAAGTTAGGTACCTCCATCTTTGACAATATGATAAGTCATCTTCCATGAATTTTCTTCTAAATTAGGAACTTTTATTTTGACTAACAAAACTAATATTATTTTTAATCAATCACAACACTCACAACTAACGGTGAAAATATCTCTCATATGATCAAACAACTTTTAGGCTATTTCTAAGCACCTTGCTTTGCAAAGGCCTATGATAAGCTTGCAATAATTACTAACATTGGGTGCACAGCCATGTTCATCCATCTTCAAGAAGAGATCCAAAACATTTTGAAATTTCATCGTCTTCCATATGTCAAGAATATCGATGCCAGAGAAGCACGAAGCTAAATCAAGCCCCATAGTACTACTGTCTGCCTTCATTCTTGTTTCATAAGCAAGGTGCTTGAGGAAAAAAGCATAGGTATAATGTGAAGGTTCACAACTAGTATTAAACATGCACTTAAGAATATTAAATGCATTATGCAATAATCCCAATCTGCCATATGTATCAATTGATATTGTATAAGTCACTGAATCCGGCACAACTTCTTTCTTCATTCTAGACATTACTTGCAATGCTTGTTCTACTTTCCCTATGTTGCAAAATGCATGGATAAACACATTGTAAATAAACGAATTAGACTGATTATCAGTTGAGATCATCTGGTTCAAAACCCTATAAGCATGGTCAAAATCACCATCTTTCAACATTGCTTTGATGAGAATTGTATATATCTGAACAGTTGGCTCAATATCCGAAGATAACATCTTTTCCACCAATAATAGTGCTTCATGCCGCTTATTCTCTTTGCAGAGCCCATTTATCAAAGCATTATAAGTATATGAGTTGGGCAAACAATTATCGCTAAACATTCTATTAAATAAAGATTGGGCATCATCAATTTTTCCACCCTTACGGTGCCCATCAATCAAAGCAGTATATATCACTTCATTTGCCTTAATGCCTTTTTTCTTGAGATAACCAAACAGTGCATTAGCTTCTTTTAACCTCCTACAAAGGGTATCTATAAAAACAATATAAGTGCACTCATCAGGAGCAAGACCATTTTCACTCATCAAATTAAGCAACCAATAAGCACTATCTAAATGACCTGCTTTACACTATCCATGAATCAATAAATTATATGTGATTACACTCGGACAAAGCTTTTGATCAAGCATTTGGTTGAGTAATGCCATTGCCTTGTGCAGATTTCCTTTTCTACAAAGCCCACAAATCAATTCGCCGAATGTCCAGTATCTGGAGAACAATTATTTGATTCAATCAAACCTAAAACCTCAAATGCAGCAACAACCATCCCTTGTTTGCAGTACCCATCAATCAAAGTATTGTATGTTACCACATTAGGAATCAACCGTTTCTCCAACATACCAGTCAACATCTTTTTGGCCTCATCAAGCTTATTTTATCTACACAGACTATCCATAAGCACATTGTAGGTATGAACATTGGGCTCACAACCCTTCTCTAGCATTTTCTTAAAGAAATTAAGTGCTTTTATTCTTCTACTTGATCTACACAACGCATCTATAAGAATAGTATGTGCACGCACATCAGGAGAGCAATTTTCATCCCCCATCTGAGAAAAATACTTGAAGGCCTCATCAATACGGCCAGCTTCACAAAGTCCATGCATTTGATTATTATAAGAAACCTCATTCCCTCGACAACCCTTTTGTGTCATTAACCGAAAAACCTTACAAGCACTATCCACATCATTATTCCTACAATACCCTAATATCAATGAAGTATGAATATGTGTATCAAGGCTAAACCCTGCTTGCACTATCTTACTCACGTACAACTCTGCCTCAACCACATTGCCCAGTTTACATTATGCATTCACCATTGTATTAAACGTATAAATATCGGGTGCAATCTTATCATCTAACATATCTAGGTATATTAATCTTTCATCCTCTAATGCTTAAATAATTTCAAGTAATTTAAAAAAATTGAGAAAATTAATGTCTCTTTTTGTAATCTAAGGAGATGAAGAGAGATTTATAAGGAAACTTAGAGATTGTATTTGTTTTTTCTAGTAATTATCAAGTTAAGTTATGAAAAATATAATGTTAAAATATATATAAGAGAATATATTACTTGTTGATTATCTTTATCCACTAACTTATCTTGATTTTGTATTTATTTCTTTGTAATTATTTTCTCATCAAACAATTAAAAGATTACTTAAATTATTTAACATATTAGATATTTATATAATAATAAAACTTATATGTTGACTTAATGTCTCTTAGACTAATATGTGAGTTATCTAATGACTAAGAGCTCTCATATTATGTTACATGTTTGTTGATTAATTTGTACACATTATTATTTTAAAAAAATTTACTTTAAATGAAAAATATTTTTTTAAAAGCTGAAAGAGTTAAAAACATGTGTTTATACTAAGGTATGTATTTTTTTTTTCAAAAACCAACTAAACCTAAGTCTAAGATCAAATCGAACATATATATATTTTAAAAAATTAATATATATTAGTATTATAAGTTTGGTTAGTTTTATTTAATTTTTATAATTTTTAATCTTTTAACTGAGTTAAAAAAATCAATTTTAATAATTTTTAGACTTATTTAGACCAACCAACTTCTATAATTATTATGGGTAAATTTTGCTTGATTGATTTTAAAAACAATTACAATTATATATTTGCATAATACTTACAAAAATTATCTTATCATAAAATAAATATAATATATAATAATAATAATTTTTAAATTAAATTATATAATATGTTTTTTATTTCAATAAATCTAAAACCGCATAAGCAACTTACACTGAAACGACCTTATATACTTAATTGAAAGTTATGTTTTGAATTTTACAAAAATATGGTAATCAAACCAATTTATAAAATAACTCAAAAATTAATAAATCACACCTACAGTTTGTACCATTCCCTATACATTACTTTTTAGAATTTACTGACAGCGCGGCAACATCTTAATTTTACGAAGCCGTTAAAAATATAGAGGCACACGTGTAGTGTTAGCCACAGGCATTTGCATTTTGCGTTTGTGTGTGTGTATATATATATAACACTTCTCTTCCTTCTCTCTCAAAGCCTTTTTATTCTCTCTGCTTTTACTCTAATTCGCTCTTAAATCTTTATCCTGAACAACACAATTCAATTTGGACAATTATGGCTGGTAGAAAAAAGAGAAGATTTAAACTGTAAGTTTCTTTTCCTTAACTACATAATCAATTTAATTTTTTTTTTTCATTTGAATGTAATTCACAATCCTATGATGTGATTCGGGTTTCTAGGGTTGGATCACTTTTTGCTTATGAATGCATTACAAGTAGTACCTGTTGAGTTGTGTATTTGGAATTGTTTAGATCTGAAGTAAATTGTCAAAGCATGATGGGTTTCATTAATGGGTTTTGATCTGTAGACGATAATTAATTCTAGGTTTTTGCATATTGGTAGAAATGATGTTTGATGTGAAGTATCAGCATTAAGTTTTCCGAAATTTGTTTGAAAATTTGGAAAACTGGTGTGAATTCTGATTCTTTTTTGTAGACGGACTTTTCTAATTGGTTTAAATTGTAAGAGTCATAGGATCTTGGTAATGAGATGTTTTATGGGTGAAACCAAGTTACCATACGATTATAAGTTCTTTTGAATCTTTGATTTTACATAGTTATGGCTTCTTAATGCAAGCTTCGTTACTTGTAATTTCAAAGAAACCTAATTCTTGATATTGTGGCTCCTTGATGAGTCAAATTTTGGCTTTGTAGTTGTTATTTTAGTTTGGATAATCTGTTATTGATTTTCATGTCTTGCTAAAACAAGAATTCCAGAAAACATTGATTGACCTGTTGTAGAGTTTTTGCTATAAGACTTGACGGTGTAGTGATGAAGTAAAAGTACTAATCATTCATGAGGTAGTGATGTTTATCTATAGCTTTGAGTAAAGAAAAGTACGTTTAAACGATGTGCATTTGTTGCAGTTGTGTTTTAATGCAAATTCAGCTTATTAATTAGTCTTCTCTTATATTTACTATGTTAGAACTTACCAGGATTTTGTGATGTAGGTTAAATGAAACCATTACAGACAACAAAAGCAAAGCAATCGCTGAGAAGGATGAGTTATTGGAGCTACAGACTTGGTCTAACCTGCCTATTGAACTCTTGGAGCTCATAATGTGTCGCCTTTCTCTAAAGGAAAATATTCGTGTTTCTATTGTATGCAAGAGATGGCACTCAATAGCCGTTTCTGTCCGGGAGGTCAACCAACCACCATGGCTTATGTACTTTCCATTATATGGAACTTCTTATGAATTTTATGATCCGTTGCAGCGCAAAATATATTCCCGTGAGTTACCTGAGTTGATTGGGTCTAGGGTATGTTATACTAAAGATGGCTGGCTGTTGCTATACAAAGATGCATCTCACTGTTTGTTCTTCTTTAATCCCTTCACTCAGGAAATCATAAACCTACCGAGATTTGAGTTGACTTATCAAATAGTTGCATTTTCGTGTGCCCCAACATCTAGTGGCTGCATACTTTTTACGGTTAAGCACATCACGCCCACAATTGTTGCCATTAGTACTAGTCATCCTGGGGCAACAGGGTGGACTACTGTTAACTATCAAAACCGTTTGCCCTTTGTCAGTAGCATTTGGAATAAGATTGTCTTTTGTAATAAGGTCTTCTATTGTTTAAGCCTTACAGGTTGGCTTGGGGTATTTGACCCTCTGGAAAGGACTTGGAGTGTCCTCACTGTGCCTCCACCCAGTTGCCATGAAAACTTTTTTGCCAAAAATTGGTGGAAGGGAAAGTTTATGGCTGAGCATAAGGGTGATATATTAGTTATTTATACATGTTCTTGTGAATATCCTAAAATATTTAGGCTGGATCTGACAAACATGGAATGGAATGAGATGCAAACTCTTGCAGGTGTAACACTTTTTGTGAGTTTCTTGGTATCTCTTTCAAGATCTAATCTCCCTGGAACGCTGAGGAATAGTGTTTGCTTCTCTAAGGTTCGTTTTTACGGAAAGCGATGCATATCGTACTCTCTTAATGATTGTAGATACTACCCTCGTAAGCGGTTTTATGATTGGGCAGAGCAAGACCCCTTTGAGAACATCTGGATTGATCCACCTCAAGACCTCTCTAATTTCGTTTAAATAATGCTGAGATCCACAGGTAAGTATTTATGATTTATGTATCTGTTATGTTTTCCGGAACTGCACTTCAAGGCCTCTCTAGTTATGAATTTCCTCTTCCATTAAAAGTTTCTATATTATCAATCATCCGTCATTCCGTTGTAATTCATTGCCAAAAACTTGATATCTCATCAGTATTTAAGCCTTTAAAAGGGGACATATTTGATATTCATAATTAATAAATGCCAAGGTTTGAACTTTTTAAACTCAGATATTCTGTTTAAAATTCTTTCTTTTCTTTTTGGCGTGTATTTCTTAAAAAGTTGGTGTGTATTTCTTAAAAAGTTGGTGTGTAGATTTTACCTTAGGGATGTCCCTAACCTATTAACCCTGCTGATTGAAACTTTCCATGGCCTTCAAATTTTTAAAACTTTTGTACCAAACGTAATGAATAGTGTTGCGTTTGACGCCTTTTTGATGATTCCATCGACAAAAATGATCACATGTCATTCATGTGACATTTCTTAAGGGTATTAATGGCATTATTTCAATAAACAAAATACAAAATTAAATATAAGATGAAGGGTCTAAGTACGTTATTTTTAATGAAAATATACTTTAGATTCATACCCATTAGGTGAGTTAGTACAAGTTTACAAAGGTCACAAAAGTCCATTTTGTAAAGATAATGAATTTGTATTATTTTATTTATTTATTTTTTACGAAAACAGATTTCTACGATTTTTTTGTAAAAATAATGGATTTTTAGTGCCTTACCTAATAGATACGTGACTAAAATACATTTTCATTAAAGATAGTGGACTTCGAATATCTTTTTCCTTAAATATAAACCTCCAAGATGAAGGTTGGTAGCAATTATGCAAACTAGTCAAAAGTAGACAGCATTGCTATATTTTCTTTTGATCTGATTTTTTTCTGTATGCATGCGCAGATTATTTTCTGGATGACAAAGCACCATGTATGTAGGGTACTAAGGGAAAATTTTGCAGCTTAGGAGGAGAAGGACCTGTGTATACTTTGATTGTATGGACCCTTGAAATTCCTAAAACAATCAAAGATCAGTTGGAGTTCCCATGAAACTTGCTAAAAAATTCCAAACAGATATCTGTCCAATACAGAAATTATTTCCCTGCTACATTGCATTTATAAGTTGATATTTTTTGCTTTCAATTTAGTGTCGTTGATATGCCTGTTAACTTAACCATTCACTGTAACAACTAACTGAATCTCTCAGTATGTGTACGAACTACGAAGGTCAGATACCTTTTCAATGTGATATATATAGGAATTTATTATTCCAGAAGCAAATTATTAAATCCTAGCAGTTGATCGGGTAGGAATGTGCGTGGATGGAGGGGAGATTCTGCTAATAATTATAATTATTTTCATCAATTAGATAATAGTTATCGTTACAAACATGTAAGAATTTACTCACGGTTAAACGCTTCTTATTTTTTAACATATATCTTTAACATTTATCTAAAAATATTTAACATAAACATAATTTTTACTCTATTCTATTATTTAAAATATTAATATTAATATTATTCTTTATTTTTTAATTATTTAACATTTATTTTTAAGAAAAATATATAAATATATAAATATATAAAAATTAATATTAATATATATTCAATTTTAATTAAACACAATTTTAAAATTATAATAATTATTCCATTAAGTTTTATTTATTAAGATTATTTTTACGGAAAAAAATCAGCAAATTTTTACATATTACTGTAATTTTAATTATTAGTCTATTATCTCTTACAAAAGGCGACGTTTAGACGAAAATGTCACTTTATTCTCTAGGCTTTCTTTTTATTAACGGTTGCACTGTAATGCTCTTTTTATTTTTTATTTTTTGTCCTCCATCTAGGAAACTCGATTATGTATGAGCACATCAAATCGAGGTGACTGAAACTTCCACCGCTATATATTTTAGGAAATAATATGGTGGGCATATTAAGAGAGACTCCATCTCACTATTTTATTATAATTTTTGCATTAAAAATTACTCTAAAGAGGCAAAACTTTCACACTAAAATAATGCTTTAAGCTATATTTAGTGCGACATTGTTCGTTCGTATAATGCAACGCTGTTCACACATATATTTTTTTCTTTTCTTTTTTTCAAATATTAATAAAGATATAAAATATAGAAATATTTTTTAATTTTTATTTTACCCTAATTATACATCCTTGATTAAAATTCGGTTTCAATTATATTATTTTTATTAATCAATAATATTTTTTAATTTTTTATTATATATAATAAATTAAATATAAATATAGGATACAAAATTAGAAAAAATAATTACTAAAAAAACCATTAACATTTAAAAATTTAAAAATTCATAATATCAAAATTAAAAATACACAAAGAAACCAAGATAATAATTGTGTTTTTATTCCAATTAAATGTAATGTTTAGTCCTGTAACAAATATAACATTTTAGTTAGTGAATTTGTAATTTTTTTTAAATATAATTTATAAATTTATTATTATTAGAATAATAATATATAATTAATTAATTGATACAATATAATATTTGTTACTTTAAAAATAAAAAATATTATACTTGTACATTTTTATGTGATATTAGTGTAGTTGATTGGAGATGAAAAATAATAATTAGTGCAAAAATTGCATTAAAATAGTGCAATGAGTTGGAAATGGCCCAAGTGTTGAGTGTTTGATAGCGCAAATATGTGACATTATCTAAAATCTATTACAAAGCTACTATTCTACAAGTAAAACAAAGATTAGATAAAAAAAAATTATGCACTAAACAGAAAGTTTATTTTGCATTTTTAAATGTGTTCTCCAAAGTGCACATTGATATCATAAACGACCCATCAGTTGTCACCATTCATTTGTATCTCCTCCCTGTTTACAAGCCAATAAGATTGGAAGCACTTACCAATCTGATTATTAATCTCAGATGAACAAGTGCTTGAAATCTCCATTAGCTAGTTGACAAAGTTGATTGTAAGAATACGTATCTGTCAAACAACATAGGTAAGTATGTGTCAGAAGACATAATATATCAAATGCATCAAAATTGTAGACAAAAGAAATGAAGCAATATCAATTCTATCAAATGAAATATAAGAATTGTTTAAGTATTGAAACCAGCTCCAAACCAAGAATTTGAAACCAATTCTGCATGCAATGGATGTTGCTCTATGGATCAGACTGCAAAAAAGAGTTGTTTAACCCTACTTGGACGAACTAGAGAAGTACTTAGTTCTAGCTATCAAGTGTAAAACCAAAATAACAAAGAAGATAGTTGATAACCTCACACTTTATCTTAACGTTGGATGCAAATTTAACTAACAACAACAGCACAACTAACAAGATATAATCACTTAAAATTAGTCATGTTATTCAAGATAAAAGTTCTTCGCACTTTACACAAGTTTTCACAATTATTCATCTTAAATTCTTACATGCTACATGTTTTCTATGGGTTTGCATCACAAGAATTAAATACTACACAAAACAACTAGAATTTAAACAAGTCCATGAGTAAACGAAATCATAGCACAAGTTAAAAATGGAAAAGTTCAAAATGTTGTACCTACTGCATCACCAAAATTGGTCCATATTTCAGCACGAATGGATTTCTCACTATCAGCAATGCCAATAACTTCAACAAATTTAGTAAGAGACGAAAGAGGAGAGCCTTTCACAACTATCTGATTCTCGTCAGTAGATTTTCCAATCACAACTCCACTGTCAGATCGCACAACTTGAATCAATGCTCGAACTCTCCTTCCAACATGCATTCGCATCAACTCAGCATTTACAAAAACAGAAGGGTTTGATGTATCCATCCCCTGTAAAAATACATCAAAATGCAACTTAATTGCTAGAAATGGTATATAAAACCATAGACAATAATCAAATTCTGAAGATCTGTAGACTAAAAAAGAAATTGCTTAACTCAATTACGTTATCGATAGAAAAATAAACAATAGATATCAAGTAAGTGAATCTTGGTAAAGTAACAACAAAAGAAATTGATAAATCGTCTAACATGTCAGAACTTTCTTAAAGTAATTTTATCAGTAAAACTTCTAGCATTTATCAACGGTGCTCAGTCTCCACGATCTGAAACATATTAGCTAACATCGATATCTAAATTTCACTTCGCTAATAGATCGATTAAATTTCTGTTCAAGTATGTAAAAATTCGAAATTTCATGAAATCCGATAAACGGCGCTAAAATTAAGAATCGGAAAGATCGTTGAAGAATCTAATGTTACAAAAATCATACCTGAGTGAATAGGATTGACCTAGAATAGTTGGAGACACAAAATCTTCTTTGAAAAGCTTTAGCAACTAGAGTGCGGCTTCTTAACGCGGCAAAATGTTCATATATGAAGAGAGGACAGTGAACAGTCAAGTATCTCGAAGTTTATAGAGCATCTAGCACCACCAGCATATTTTATTTAAATTACTGTTGAGACCCTGAAAATATTAAATAACGAAATTATCCACAAGTTCGTGAAATATTAAAGGAGGAACTAATGTGTCGCAATTTATGGCGGCGAGACGACTAGCACGAAGCTTAACGGAAGCAGCGGCGGCGAGCATACAAAATCTTCTAAAGCAGCGTCAGAGAGCTTACATTGAACTGGGTGTTAGTGCTCGTGAGTGACACGGGTTGTCGTATAAACTAATTCTGAAATTATTTTCCATATTTTTATAATTATTTATTTAAAAAATTATTTTTATAATTTTTCTACCTTATATTATTAAAGCAAAATTTAAATGTAATCTATCATAATTATTTATTTATTTTTATATTTATTATAAATAATATTATTATTTTTAATTTAAAATAATTAACTTAAATATTTTTTATTTATTTATAAAAAAATTATCCCTTTTATTGAATAAATATACAAATTATTCTCGATTAAAATTTTAAATAGATAAAATTAATAATATAAAAAATATTATAAAAATTTAAAATTTATATTATCGTAATAACAATAAAAAATTGAAATATATTTATTATAAAAAGTAAAAAAATTTATATTATAATAATGTTAAATTTTTAAAAAATTTATCAATTTAAAATATGTAGTGTAAAATATAAAATAATATCTTAATTTAAAAAAAATTGAAAAAAAAATAAAATAATTCAAATCGAATCAAAGATATTTATTATCCATAGATAAATACATGATATAATCTAATTGTTTCACGAATTAAAGCAGAATAAATCAAATTCTATTTTTTGAATAATCAATCAAATCGAATCATCACTGTATCAAATTTATATTAAGAATTCATATATTTTATAGTCTTCAATTCATCAATCAAATAAAAATTAAGTAATTTTTTTTATATCTTTAAAAAAATAAATCTTATGAATACAATTTTATTTTCAAAACAAAACTATACTTATTGTGATTTTTGTTATTTAAAATTTTAGATAATTATTTGTAAATATATATTTCTATATTTCTATTATATTAGATATAATTATATATACACTTTTATATATAATATAGATAGATAAATATATATGTTTAAATTACAACTTATATTTTTTATTAAATTATATTGTAAAATTTATTTAAAATTCTTACTTTTTATAAATTAATAAATTATTACTATTTAAAACACTAACAACCATCCTTTTAAAAACTATTTAAAATATTAATTTAAATATATATTCAAATTTTTCAAAATAATGGTAACAAAAAATAATTTTAACTAAAATAAAATTTATTTTTTTTAATAATTTTAATTAACATGTATAAAAAAAGTGTGGAGTTATCATCACTCCTTTTTTATTGTTTAAACTACATATTTAATGTTAATATTTTATATTAATAAAAATATTTTTTTTATTTTTAACATATTTATTTTATACTAATTAAATTATTTTAAAAATATTTTTATTAATTTTAAAATTAATATTTAATGTAACGTAGAAACAATAAAAAAAATGGAAATATCTTCAACCAAAAAAATGAAACAAAGAAAAGGAAAGAAAAATTCTTATTTGTTATGATTTTATTGGACAATAAATTACCGCCTTAAAATAAAAAAGACACCTAAAATTAAGAGAGAGGCCGAAAGCGCTCATTTCATTCCTTTCCTTCAGAATCAGAAAGCCTCTTCTCAATTAGCCCAAAAAAAAAAAGAAAAAAAAGACACCTCTTCTCGCAGAGTTTAGTTTCCTTGCTTTCGACCCGTATCTGTGGTTTCTTGGACAGCTCTCTTCACATATTAATAGAGGATAGGGAACTATCAAGAACAGTCGATTTAATTTCCAGCATAAATTCGAAACCCTAAATCGTTGGGAAAATTATAGATTCGTGCCATCGGAGAGATCGATACGGCATCGTTCAGCTATGTATGTCCGGTTTCGTCTTCTAATATACTAATTCAATGATACTATACCCGTGAAGCTGTCCTATTATTTTTATGCTTTTTTCTTCAGATATATACGAGAGAAAGTAGCTTTTTTTAATATTTCAATATTATCTGTGCCATCCTAAGTAGGAGGAGAAAAGGAGGGATACCTAGTTATGTTCTGGTTATCTGCTGGCATTATGTTTTTATCATGTACATTTGGTGTGCGAGAAATTACTGGTTCAAATTAGATTGACATGTTATTGAACTCTTACATTTTCAAAAGACACGATATTGGCATGGCTAATTTGGTGTAAATTTATAGAAATTTTAGAAAAAAGGTCATGTCTGACAAGCGGATACGTATTAATAGTTTACGACTGTCACGTCCTAAAAGAGTCCTTGTAACATATCAGGGATAGTAAGAGATACTGCTGTAGTTTCTATTTAGCAAAGTTTGGCAAGTTTAGTTGTTTATAAAATGCGTGTGTTGAGAAAAAGGAGGGAAGAGTTGATAATAGGAATTGGTGAAATACATATGGAAGTCTGTATTCTTGTTTGGGCCCTCTTATTTTCACATGGATAGCTCTTGTTTAACTTATGAATTCATCCATTTGCTCAGGCTGCAAAAATTCTTGAGTTTATTAGTTGTACTAGAGTATTAATATATTTTTTTAAAAAATATACCATTGAAAATATATTATTCGAATTTTTTGTGTAAAAATATTTTTTTATAGAAAATATATAATTTTCATTATATATTTATTCCAAAATAAAGTATTTTTTTTAGTGATAGAAAGTGCTAGAAGGATCAGAAACAGAATTACAGAATAAAGCAGATCCAGTTTGAGAGGAACTATGGCTTCGCAATTTGTGTCAGCTAGACGACAAGCCCTGAGCTTAACAGAAGCAGCGGCGGTGAGAATACAAAATCTTCTAAAGCAGCGTCAGAGGCCTTACCTGAAGTTGGGTGTTAAGGCTCGTGGATGCAATGGTCTGTCGTATACGCTCAATTATGCAGGTTTGGGAAATTGAGTTCTTGCCTAATGGTATTTGATTTGTGAAAAAATATTATAGTAAAAGATTGTATTTTTGGATGTCTTTTAGATTCTAGCTGTGTGGTGTTTTAGTAAAGTAACAAATTGGCTTGGTTCAGAGGCACATATGAAGAACCATTTCTAGGTTTCATGTAGGGCAAATTTGAGGGGACAAGTCTTTGATTGCTCTTCTGGGTTGTCCTCCAAGGAGCCTTATAATGTCTATTGTTTCTGTTAAGGTGGATTAGCAAGAGCAATAGTTCTCTCTATTTTTCTCTACATTTCCATGATTTTATTGTTATTTTTTTTTATATATAATTTCTTCTTCTAGTTTAGCGGCACAACCTAGTAATGTTACATGTTATGTGAGTTAGTATTTAGTTATGATCTAAAAGAAGATATATGTGATTTGTTGTGGCGAGCATCTGATCTACCAATTATGATTGATCTATTTCAGATCGTATAATGGTTGTTTTGATTTCATTCGTAATAAATTGCAGAGAAAATAGTCAAGAAATCATTCTTAACTTGCTGGTTACCCTGACCTGTTAATACCTTAGTTCCTTTCTTTTAGTTATTATAAATCTTTTATCAAGTCATGTTTCATCTTTGCTTTAGTCTTTTTTCAAGGGGAGTGATGCTATTGAATGATGTCTCTGAATGAATTTTGAAAATAAGTATCAAAATAGTGAATATCTATCAACGTTATGAGATTTTGTTCTATCTTTGTGTATACCGGTTGTTGTTTGTTTCTTCATTATCAAACTAATTATTTCATGCAAGTTACCAATTTACTCGACAAGATGCCTTTGTGAATTGTTATCATATGCCATACAAACTGTATCATTCTAATTTGTTTGCAATCAATTTTAATAGATGAGAAAGGGAAATTCGATGAAGTGGTTGAGGACAAGGGTGTGAAGATATTAATTGATCCAAAGGCTCTCATGCATGTAATTGGGACAAAGATGGATTTTGTGGATGACAAACTCAGGTAAATAAGTATGCGCTGTCTTTATTATTTTATTCTTGTGGGGGTCAAGCGGGGAGGATCCTCAAACATTAACAATTAATGCGTAAAAGTACATGTTCTCAGTATTTTTATTCTGTGTGCTTAATGTGAAGATATAATATTGTTCTCTTTATGGATCCTGGTCTTAGGATCTATATTGTTTCATACATGATTTTTCTTTAGAATGTCTAAAGGATCTTGTGCATTGTAATAATAAATTCTCTCCAAAACTCTCATCTGCTTGGTATTTTATAACCAAGAAAATTAAGTTACATGTTTTACTGTGATTGAAAAAAATTACCTGATACGATGTGCCAAAGACGCTCTTAGGATGTTTCTATCATGCCTTATGTTCACAGCATTTCTAACTTGTATGTGCCTTGTACTTGAACTTTGTTCGGGTGGCTTGGTCGCCCTCTTGTATTTGAGACTCCAATGCTTCATAATGCATCGATTCTGTTTGTGGCCATCTACTATGTCATGGCATGATTGACATGGTCCACTACTATTTTGCAAATTTCGATTCCACAGCTGTCAACCATCTGCTGTGTTTCTCTGTGTATCCATCCCGTCCTGTTCCAAGCTGGATACAGAACAAATTCCAGCTCGAGCAGAATTTGGAATTCATGAGTGTATTATATGATTGATCTCTGCCATGTTTATTTCTCCTAGTGTATAAACATTTTTGATATATCTATCATGATGCATTTTTTTCCCTTCCTATTTTTCTCCTTTTATTCATTTATCAATTTCTGTATTATAATTTTTTTGGGTGCAGATCTGAATTTATATTTATTAATCCAAACTCTAAAGGACAGTGTGGGTGCGGTGAATCCTTCATGACTA
This sequence comes from Hippophae gyantsensis, assembly GCA_030763125.1. NCBI lineage: Eukaryota > Viridiplantae > Streptophyta > Magnoliopsida > Rosales > Elaeagnaceae > Hippophae > Hippophae gyantsensis. Next base: position 40,189,610 of record CM061038.1, read on the forward strand.
CAGGTACTAGTGGAGCTTCCAAGTAAGATAGGTTAGTTTGAATGAGAAGATGTGATACTATTCCTGTTCATAGAGTTCTGTTTGTTCTTTGTGATGTCAAAACAATGAAGTGATCTTCACAGAAGTCGAGATAATTTGTTGTCTTTTGGTCACATTGTTGTTTTTCATTAGTAGAATAATTTCAGAAACATTACATTGTATGTCTTAATAGAAGTATAGTGAAAATTGACTTCCCGTGAAATATCCGCAGCATCTTTTTGCAAACTTGCCACGGTAGTTTGTTAAATTCAGGTAAGGGCAGCAATGTATGATACGAAATGAACACAATACGACAAGGGTGAAAATTTAGTAAGAATCGATTAATAGTTTTTCATGTTTTATTATTTCCTACTATTATAAATAAGCAATAAAAAAAATCTTAAGTAATTTTTTTTTATATATCAACTAACATAAGAAATTGATACAATTAATATCAAAATATAACAGGAATAACATGAAACCAACAGAATATGGTTGCCATTCTTAAATTCAAGGAAGCAAGATTCCTTAGAATATATACCGTTCAATTACATAACATGGTATACATATTCCATAAAAAAATGTATATTTTATACATATTTTAAAATACAGTGTATATATGATTTTTTGAAAACTTAAAAAATATATGCTCCTTGGAGTATGATATATAGCCAAAAATAAAACATCCTTTCAGTTCATTAATCACACACCACAAATATATGACATCTCAGTCATGATCATCAAAATCAGTAAGTAATCAATGGCAATGGTATACACCGACCCTGCTTGTCAATTTCCCAGACCAACCATCAAATCACAAGCCCCGTTGATTGACCACTCAAAAGAGTTGAATGAGTAAGCTCATCTAGCTTCCCCCCTTCCAAATGAAATATTCGTTTGGCCATCAAAACTGTTTCCAACCGATGAGCAATTACCAGCACCTGTTTCATATTCAGCAGTACTATCAAGCATGCAGATACACATAACATGAAACACATAAATAAACTGAATTTTCACAAAACCTAAAATTTCAATTGTTTATTGTGAATAGAGAATTCATTTCCAAATACCAGCTCTTAAAAGTATACATCTGCTAAACTTGAAATCTTCCTATCCAATGAGGTTGGTCCCATGGGTGAATGTACATGGTGGTTCGTGATTAGAAGCTTATTTGATTAAAAACGTAATTTTATATGTAAATTTTTTTAATTTTCATTAAAGTATAATTATAATTAACATGCATTTAAGCACATATTGGAAGTGTGAAATGCTTTAAACTCAAATTTTATTTGTAAAGTCGATTATTTTTTAATTAAAATAAAAAAAAAATTGTAAAAAAAAATCCACACGGTGATAATAGATACTTCTCTTCTAAAAAAAAAAATATCGTCAAATTTTTAACTAATGTTTAATTTATGATATTTTGTGCAAACTTTATATTTGAGTCTAACATTCATGCTCCTCTAAATTTGTCTTAAATTCATCACTGGTATTTCTTTGTCGGTTTTAACTAATTTATCAAAAATTCCAAGGATGTTGAAACCGTGAATTTAACGAAATAAGGTATTAGTTGAAGAGATATGTAATTAGAATTACCGTATGATTTTCCATTAACCGTTGAACGGCTTGTCTCACCAGTAATTCAGACCTACTATCAAGAGCAGAAGTAGCTTCATCCAAAATCAAGATAGAAGAATCCTGGTAGAGTGCCCTTGCAATAGCAATTCTGCATTTATGAATAAGCAGATTGTGGATAAATAAATACTACAACATCCAACTAGGCACCAATCATTACTTTCTTCTTAGTAAAAACAACAAGATCAACCGGTCTATCCATATATCACTGATAGTTGTTAGATTCAAGCTCAAGCTCACCTTTGTTTCTGGCCTCCGCTCAGCATCGAGCCTCTTAGCCCAATGTAGGTTTTGTACCCTTCTGGAAGATTTTTTATAAATTCGTCTGCATTTGCAGTTCTGGCTGCATGCTTTACCCTCTCCATATCAATATTTTTCACCAAATCCTTGTACCCAATGTTCTCAGCAACTGTTCCTGAGAAGAGGGTCTAAACAAATATGAGAGCAATAATCGTGTATGTTTTGGGAATTAAAAACACTACATTTCATTTCCTAAATGTTTATGTTATCAATATGGGAAAACACTATATAGCCTTACTACAATTGCGTCCCCGCTATATCCCCACTCAAAAATAACCTACACTATTTATGAATGCTAGTAAGTCTCACATGATTTAATATCGAGATTTGTATCTACGAACCAATAAAAATTTAACATAGAGATGGGATTTGTGCCCCCTGAGGACAAATAGAATTACTCTATCAATCAACGTGGATGTTGAAATAGTAGTTTGAAAGTGCCTTGTCCCTTGGGCTAGTATAGTATTACATGTTAATGCAGGTTGTATACCTGCAAGTAGCAAACATACTTGCAGTAATACTATTACCATCCTAAATCTCTTGATAACAATAATAATCAGAGACCAAGTTCATGAGATAAAAATGCTCTTAAACAGCAAATCAAACTCCTAGTTGAGAACTTGCGGTGCATAATAATGATTGGCTTGGTACTTTTACAGTATCTCTCTTTCTTCAAAAGTTCCACAAATTGACCATGTTTTAAACTGATTATCTTTTAATACTCATGATATGTAAAAAGATTCCTATTTAGTACTCATATTTTTTAAAAAGTTCCAATTTAGTCATTTTTAAACAGTAACGGGCAAAAAACTTAGTTGGGGCTTTTTGCGTAGGGGTAAAAAAGGAATTACCCAACCTCCTGTCTATATCTTCCATTCATGGTCATTTTAACGTCATTCCAACTCCTATTAACGCCATTTTTGGGTATTTATAGGCGCTTGAAATCAAACTCTGATTGAATGGCACATCAGCTCCAACGTATCTTTCTTCAGCTGGATATTCTTCATGTCTAGTTGCCGTAACAATTGTTACGTCTAAATCTGCAAGTGGTGCTATTTCCAACTTTTGCAATACCTATGCTTTTCTCAACTTGTTTGCCATTGGAATATATCAAAACTCTAGCTTTTTTTACTTTAGTGATTGATATGTACTTTTGCTTTGTTTATATAAATTAGGAGAAAAATTATTAAAAAAAAGTAATAAAAACAAGAGAAGATAGTTTTCAATAGTGTTTTGGCTATCTGTTTTCCTCCTCCCCTTTTTTGTTGGAAACCAAGCTTTTGCGCCATTCAATCAACTCTGATTTTCAGCTCCTGTAAATACCCAAAAATGGCGCTAAAATGATCAGGAATGAAAGACATGGACGGGAAGGTTGGATAATTCCCATTTACCCTTGCCCAAAAAGCCCCAAATGAATTTTTTGACTGTTACTGTTCAAAAAGGACTAAATTGAAACTTTTTGAAAAATATGGGTACTAAATAGGAACATTTTCCATATCATGGGTATTAAAAGTAAACCTTTTAAAAACATGGTCAATTTATGAAATTTTTTATGAATATGAGTACTGCAAAAATACCAAGCCCAATAATGATCCTCAAACAAATCTGTAAAATCTTCATCTCAACACTAAACCTTGATTTTTTAAGGAAAATAATGATCCCCAAAAGTATATAATCAAGTGTCACTTACTATATCCTGAGAAACCAGGCCAACGTGTCTCCTCAAACTTTTCAACTTGACATTCTGTATGTCATGATTATCCATATATATGCTACCTGTTCCAAACAGAATAGGCAAACACCGAAAACACAATGAAAAAGTAAAAGAAAAACCCATGGACAACATCACAAATAGAGCAAAGTACCATAATTTCATTGAGCTCAAGCTCTAGAGCAAAGCTGTTGGATTGGTGTGAAAAAAAAAGAAAAAAAAGAGAGAGCCGGATGGGGTGGTGGTGAAGTTTTATGGCCCAACATCATAGATTTGATAACTGACCAGAGGAAGGATCATAAAGCCGAAGAAGCAACTTCACAAGGGTCGTCTTTCCTCCACCAGAGGGCCCAACAAGAGCAACTGTTTCTCCGGCTTTAATATGCAGGTTTAATCCATTCAAAACAAGAGGCATATTTTCCTCATATTTAAAAGAGATGTTGCAAAATTGCAGATCTCCAGTAACATGCTTGAGATCAACAGCAAATGGTTTCTCCATTACCTGCATCAAGGATAAAGATAATTGACCAAAGCAGCAAGGATGAGTTTTTTTTTTTTACTCCCCTTTTTTCTTTTGTATAAAAGCATGAATAAAGACTACGGTAGCACATTTGACTAAAAATTCCATGAGCTTTAGGAGGGCTTACAGAAATGAGGAATGCTCTCAAGGAACAGCAAAATTGACTAACGCAGCTATTTCATTAACATACTAAATTACCAGTAAAGGGTAGACTGAATCACATAACAAATTACCACTGGTTTGAACCTAGTCAACTCAAACAAGCGTTCAATAGCTGGTTCTCCTTGCTTTAATTCATTATATGCTTTTCCAACTCCCTGCACAATTCTACACATTTAGATTGACAATTTCATGCAGCTCCTTAAAGGCCAAAACATAATGGCAACACAGAGTATAATTACTTTTCAGCAAAATGACTTCAGATTGATATGGCATAATAGTTTGTTTCAATTGCTTTTCTTTCATAAACAAAACAAATCAAAATAGTGCATTGCATTAAACCACAAGACATCAAAAACACATAGATATGTTGACAAATAACCCATAACAAAAAAAATATATCAAATAATGACAAATTATATAATCAACAAAAAATATTACCTGAATTGGCTCAATCAGAAAAACCAACGATGCTAAAAAGGACACAATGCCGCAGATATCGATACAACTAGTTGAGATGGCCAGTGAACTGACAAAAAACAAAAAAAGGGATCCAAAATAGATAATCTGTGTGATCTGGGGAATTAGAGCCTTCATTTTCTTTTTTCTCATATGGGCAAAGAGATCAGCATGAGCAAGCCTCTCAAACCTAGCATTCTCACAGAACTCTGCATTGTTTGCTTTCACAAAGAGAATTGCTGGGAACATCTACAAAATAATAATAAATCCCATAAGTAAACCAGTTAACATGTCATACAAAAAATTCTCACAGGCATAAACATGCCTTAAGCAGGAGAGAGCCATAATCAGTATTTCCAATAGGTTAACAAGATAGAAACTTGAATAAGATATAGGATTAAGCATTCCTAATCTGATATAAAAGCACCCATAAATGCAGAAAATCAGGATCCATAGATCAAATATACACCTCATTTAAGTAGGCTGAGAGATCAGCAATTGTTAGGTGTGCCTTACTCGAAATCTTGTGAAGTTTCTCACCTAGACAAGCAATAGCAAAAGCCATGAATGGTATCACCTACCATCATATAAAACTAGAATTAGTCACACGCTTATTGAAAGCAAAAGAAGCTAAAAACCCATTAAAACTCAACTCACCAAAGCTGATATCAAAGACATCACAAGACTTATAGCCAACATCTGCACTGCCATTGCTGATAACTGCAAAATACTTGGTACGATAGTCTGTCCTAAAATCAACCAAACAATCCAAGTATTAAAGTGACAGTTCATCAAAGTCCAAAAAGAAAAGGGAGAAGAAAACAAGAATACTGCGCCAAATGCTTCAAATGGTGTGTTCATTTTTGACACCCAACATGACATTATTTTTTTCTCACATTTTAAGCTTTACTTTTGTACCTTCGTTCAAAAGTATCAATTTTAATGGAACTCCAGGCTACGGCTAGCATTGGAGTATGACACCAGTTTTAAACAAATGTTCGGTAAACTTTATACATGCATTCAGAGACGACTAGTTCCAGTAAAAGCTGTGGACTATATAAACACTATTCTTGAATTTGAAGTAGCCTTAGTGCCAAAAATGAAATACAGTGAGCTAAGCTCAGAATCAAAAATAAGAACTGCCCAAAAAAATTAAAAGAACCAATTTGATTTAATAGTAAAGTTAACAAACAATCATCAAAAGGACTAGCAACGTCTTTAAAATAAGCAAATAAAAGTAAATTGACTGACTTTATGCTAAAGGGTGTCCTCAAATTTCATCAGAAAGTAAAGGGTTTCACTCACATTGAGCAGAGCATAAACAGTGTCAGCAATATCCGAAGCCTCAGCAGTAATCCTATACGCAATATCACCACTAGAAACACCTTCACGACCTTCAAAGAATCCCAAATCCCTCTCCAGAACCTTCTTGAAAACTCGAACCCGAATCCCATATCCAACTCTCAAAGCAGCCTCCCAGAGAAAAGCTTGTTGCCAGTAACAAGCAACGAGCCGAGCCATCACAAAGATGCCCAAAATCAAACCTTCATTACTCAATCTAATTGCTTCATAATTTCTCATGAATGAAGAGAATTTTCCAGCGCTGGTTACAATATTTGAGAGAGAATACACAGAAACGAGACTGCAAAGCCAACCCAAGAGGATTGGTTTGTGTTGGGAGATAATAAAGGGTTTGAGGTCATTGAGGAAGTGGAAAGTTTTGGAAATTGAGTGATGGCTTTGAAGACGGAAGTTAGAAGTGGGCGAAGAAGCGGGAAGGAGAGAAGAGACTTTGAAGGAAGGTGAAAAGGGGAAACTGGATTTGGGTTTTGCAGATTTTGGAAAGGAGAAACTGGATTTGGGTTTTGCAGATTTTGGAAAGGAGAAACTGGATTTGGGTTTGGATATGGAATTGGAAGAGAGATTGAGAGAGATTGGTGGAAATGGAGGTAAATGGTTCGTGAGGAGGTATGATGACATTTTCATACACTTTATCAGTCTTTTTTTATGGTTTCAAATTTTATAATATACTGATGCAACAACCATTAAGTTGAGCCCAGTTATAAAATCCTAGTATTTGCAGACTTCAAAATAATGTTCTGTTAGATGCTTAACTAGTGATATGTAAGGGTCTGTAAAATTAGATTTGTTTGTTTCTGAATTAAAATTTGAGACATTATAATTTAATCTTTTTTGAAAATAGATATGATTATATAAATTTGAAGTTTTATAATTTGTATTTTATAGATAAATATATATATGATATTATAATTGTTAAAGTTTAAATTAAATAATAGTTTATACATATATTAATATTTATATTATGCAAAAAAAATTATGATAAAAAAAAGCTAGTTCACTAGTCTAGTTGATAAGGGTGTTGTTACTAATAATTTGAGATTATGATCGATAAAATGATGTTATATGCGAGAAGTTCTGTGACGTTTAGGACGAGAGATTTGTGATTGCAGCGTAATTATTCTCATTGTTGAGGTTTACGGTTCAAGTCACAAAAATCGCAATAGTTTCAATTACAAATTACAAATCTTATATGCGAACTACAAGTACGAATCTACCTATTAACGCGTAACTTAACCTCAAAAAAATAGCCTATAACTGGGAAGTACTCACGGAGGGTTTTTTTTTTAAACAAAATAATAATAATAATACGGGGCCGTGAGTTGTGATTCTTGTGAGTTCAGGCCTTACTTGAAATGCATTCTTTATAATTTACCTTGTAAATAAATAACGATGACTTTTAAAAAATTCCTTCTACACCTATTAGGCTAGCTACGTCAACTTCTTGTAGGGCAAGAAAATCTCATTTACTCCCTTATTTTATTGGTATGTTTTACTAGTAATGATATTATTTAATTGGTAACGTTGTTATGCCTATTATTAAAAGTAAAAGTTCAAATCTAACTCCTATTTCTCATGCACAAAATGTGTATCTTTTGCACCCTTTACTAATTTTTTATATTTTTTTAAAATGTATAATTAAAATGCAATAACCTCTTCTAACAGAGAAGATAGTCTCCAAAATTACTCTTAATCTTAGAGGTTATTCTTATATTCAAATAATTAATACAAAGAAGTAATTCAGCAAAAAACTTTTGGTTATTTTAGTAATTTTAACGTAACATTTGTAATTTATTTTTTTATATATTATAAATTTTAATATTATTGAAGATATTATTTTTGATCAAATATCATAAACGGATTTGATGAATACGATATCTCAATAAAGAATAAATAAAATCTTTAAAAACTTAAAAAAGAAGTAAATATTTTAGAAGAGCTTTTGTGTAATAAAGAAGTTTCTTTCAAGATTCTTATTAGCTGAATTTAGAAGAAAAACTTACCAATTTGTATATCCAAGTTACAAGGTTATGTCTATAAATATACAAGAGGACTTACATCATTATTTAAGAAAAAAAATAGTTTACCGTTTATTATATGTTTTATAGGCTTTTATAAGATAATAATATTATTGACACAATTTTATTTATTGTTGTTACAATTTTTTCAATGACAATAAAGTGTACATAATTATGTGGATAAAATAGAGAATTTTATTGTAACAATATTTATGGAAATATCTTTATTTCTTTTATAAAAGAATAATGTTATTTCCTTTTTTCTTCGTTCATCCGCAAAACAAAATACACTCCAAAGAAGAGATAAGTCGTTTCCTAAACCAACCCTTACTTTGTACGATTTGAAGATTTACATTAAAAAAGAGCTATAACAGTATAAATATATATGTCAAAATAGTCGTGTTGTGCCTAATTTATGAAACTTCTATCATTTTCTATTGATTGATTTAGGGTTTTTTATTACCTCCAATATATATACAACTTTCTTTCGTCCACAGTCTAGTAGTAAAACTCACTCCTCCTCCATTTCAAGTTATACATTCGAACCAACTAAATATTTTTAATCTAAAAAAAAATACATTAATTTTAATCAAATTCATCCGTTCAATCATATAAAAAAAAGAGCTACCTATAACTTGTTTTCCTCTATCTACAAAGATGGTGGGTGGATGTATGTAACATATAATTTTGCTTGATTAAGATATAAAGAGCACAAAGAAATAATCTCCTACTAAATAAAATTCCAATAAAAACATCCATAGAAATTAAAAAACTGAGGACAAGGAAATGCTTTTCAATGATAGTCTTGATATAGAAAAACTGAAGATTAACAATACAAGAAATTACCATCTTTTTTGCTTTGTCACCACCACTCAGAAAGTCACAACATACAACTTCACAAGTATTGGTTAAGCTAATATGAAATCTGCCCCTTAACAAAGCAGCTTTGACCATTTAGGCCTCTTCACTCTATTAAGATTAAGTTCAATCTCTAAAAAATGATGCACACAGATTCCTATCCTACTACTTTAAAGAGTGCAGGAAGAACAATGTTGTTGTGTATGGAGCAGACTTCTGCAGTTCGAGAAACCTAGAATATGCTACCTGCAAAGTAGAGATATCCTGGGAATAATGAAGAATCCACAGCGCATACGACTCGGTGGAAAAATTCTTCTTTGCAGGGCCTTCTTAGTTACTAGCCCCAAAGCCACGGGGGCTTGGTCTCTTTGATCCTGAGTCCACAAACTGCCTCTTTGACTCTGATCTTCGTTTCCTCCTTGCAGTGCCTGGTGGAGCCTGATGAAGGCAACCATGAAACAACGAAATTTCAGCTAGATGGAAGTTAGAACAAATAACTGCTTAGTAAATTAACAATGTACAAAGCTTGAAAGATTTTAACCGTAAATTTCTTGAAACTATAACATTTCTTCAAAAGGTCATTGTTTGTTATTCAAACTTAATCTAAGTTTATAGAGATTCATATTATGATAATTTACAAAGGGAAATATCAAAAGCATGAATAAAGGCCCATTAGGATGTAGAACTCATAAAACCGGTTTCAAATTAAGCATCTAGCTATTTGGCATAAAATTACTAAGTGATTTTGAGTGGGAGTTTAGTAATTATTTTAAGACGAGATCATGCATCCAATATTCTAAAAACTAAGTATTAATTATTTATCTTAAAGCACAAATAATACTTCTCAAAATTTTGAAAACACTCTTTCGAGTTCACGAAACAGACTTAAAAGCGCTTGATACATAAGAAAGCACTAATCTAAAGGAAGCAGTTCGAAACAGACCATAAATTACATATACAGTGATTTTTAGGTAGTATCTTATCATGCAGCATCATATTCCCTCTAACATAAGTAGACATTATACCAAGCAATGCCCGTGCCATGACTGGGGCAAAGATGCAGCCGCAGTCAAAACAGATCCACAGAATGATTAGAAAGAAAAATAGAAAAATAAACCTTTTGTTCTGCTTTAAGAGCCTCTTCAAGATTGCTCAGTGCAGGAACGGATCCACCTTCCATCACACCCATCAAATTCTTCATACGAACACGCATTTGGAAGAGTTGAGCTACAAGTTGACTCACCTGTCATTGATGTCAACAATAATACATGAACTTCAATCTATCAAACTATTTTTTTGTTTACATTTTCATGAAGAAAAAAATTCCGTAATTCAGTATCCTGTCTTAAGTCAGGTCGCTAATCACTACTGCACATGCCTGCTGCTCAGTTTTTCCAGATTCTTGGGCAACTCTTTTTCTCCTAACAGGGGACTCAGCTAGCAATTCAGGCTTCTCCCTTTCCTCTGCAAACAACAAGTGGAGAGCAAAGATCAGATGAGAACGGACCTATCAGAGTAAGCCAAAATATTACATCCCACAGGTTCAAATAGTAAAAGTAATTTTTATAACAAACTGTTCTGTGTTAAGCACAAAAGGAATTGCTTGTCATAAGGACAATGATAGCGCCCATAAAATCATCATTCCTGTAGAATCCTTAGCTGGCTTTTATACCTTTCGTTTTTTTATCTTCCTTTCCTAAATATTACATTAGCGGCAAAAATAACCACAGCAATGTCAATCCTAGTTATTCGGATATTAATCATGGCAATGTCAATACTGGCTATCCGGCCACGAATGATGTTCTTACTAATATCACCCTTGCAAAAGCTAATTTATAATAAAAACTAACAAAACCTACTGTTTAATAATAGATAGAATCAGAGTATAAATCATAAACACTGAGGGTATAGCATCATTAGAGATAAGGGGTTAACAGACCAGGGGTCATTGCTTCAATCATTCCTTCCATTATCTTCAAGCTTTTCTCTGCTTCACGAATCTGTGCTGGTGTAACCTGGTTGTATACATATAAAAAGTAGTTAGCTTCACCTGATTAAATAAAATAAAAGTTGATGGAGCCTCTCAATTCCTATGTAAATATGAAGTTGACAAAAACAGCAGTCCTGTAATGGTGAAATATCCTCTCAGGGTATTATTTTCCAACAAACATTAAAGGCACAGGGCAGGTGAATTATTGAAGAGAAATTGTTAACAAGCTTTCATACCTTCCCCATACCAGGAATCATCCCAATAACACGAGACATAGATCCCATACGTGCAACAGCACGAGTTTGCTTCAAGAAGTCATTAAAATCAAATTTTGCACTCATTATCTTCTTTTGCAGTTCTTCAGCATCTTCTTGACGCATCTGTATAAATGATTACATGAACTGTTAATTAAAAAAGCAGTACATATTTAGCCCAAATTTTTTTTAAAAAAAAAGTACATGAACTGTAAATCCGTAAAACTTTGGAAAGCATTATGCATGAACTTACAACTTCTTGCGCCTTCTCCACAAATGAGAGAACATCTCCCATTCCTAATATACGTCCTGCCATACGATCTGGATAGAAAGGTTCGAGGTCCTCCATCCGCTCTCCTCGCCCTACAAGCTTGATTGGCTTTCCGGAAACCTGAAATCAGTAAGCCATTAGTACTAGGCAATTCCAACTTAATAGAGCAACAATATAGGGATATCATGAAAGGGGATATCTTGCTAACTTAAAATAAATAATAATGATTAAGAGAGTAAATAAGTTTCTCCTCAAACAATACTCACACAGCAAGAAATGACACCATGAAGCATACATTAGGCAAGTATGAGGACAATCATCTCGAGTGACTTTGCTTGACAAATATATGATAAGGCAATAGCACAAAAAATACCTCTTTAACACTCAGAGCTGCTCCTCCTCGGGAGTCCCCATCTAGCTTTGTTAAAATAGCTCCAGTAATCCCAATCTCTACATTGAATGTTGTGACCAAAGCTGCAAAACCCAGAATGTTCTGAACTTCACATTTTGAGAGTAGACAGGCATTTTACAGAAAATTATATCGTCATTCACTTAAATAAATCAATCCTTGAAAACTATGTATGCACTTGGTATTTGCATGGAAAACAAAATTGTTTAAGAATAGTAAGCTCATTGCACTGGGTAGCTGGACCACAGACTAAATACCTGGAAGACCACAGTGTCCACTAAGAAGACGTCCATTTATAAGGAACAATGAAGTAATGTCAAAGTACAGACATTCTAACAAATAAAACAGAAGGTATAAGCACCTGCAGCTTCCTGCCCAGTCATTGCATCCACAACAAGCAAAACTTCAGTAGGATTCAATGCACGCTTCACATCTTTTAGCTCATCCATCATATCTTTGTCAATCTGTTGGGAAAAATATAAAAAGAAAAAAGAGAGAACTAAAAAACTACTTTTCTTTCATGATTGGAAAATTTGTAACAAATTTGTTAGTTTTACCTGAAGCCTTCCAGCTGTATCAACTATTACTACATCAACCTTCTTCTTTTTGGCCTCCTCCAAACCTTGTCTGGCTATTTCTGAAGGTTTAATTTCAGTCCCTGCTGTGTATACAGATACATCTACCTGTAACAAAGAGTATGTGAATATTAGAATGAATTTGAAATACATTGTTAAAAGATTATTAGCAACCAACTCTCCTAAAAACTTAAGCTATTAGGAGATGAACTAACAATTTTTTTGTGTGTTATATTATGAGTCTTAACATACATAATTGATCATTTCGTTGGAAATAAAATAAAATACCTGTTTACCGAGGATAACAAGTTGATCAATGGCAGCAGGTCTGTACACATCTCCAGCAATCAGCATGCAACTCTTCCCCTGAGGTCGATATCAAATCCATATAAAAAGGGCTGGAGTAATCATGACAGGACTATGATATATATAGGAACCATATACACAGAGAGGGATGCTTGCAAATATTACCTGCTTCTTCAGGTAATAAGCTAATTTCGCACATACTGTTGTCTTTCCAACTCCTTGTAGACCAGCCAATAATATCACAGTGGGTCCAGATTTTGCAAAATTAAGTTCAGACACATCTCCACCCATCAGTTTCACTAGCTCATCATTTACAATCTGCAAGAACCAGCTAGTGATTTTTTCCCTTGTTTTGCTTCATAAAGTAAAACACACACTCACACACAGCGGTTAAGCGATCCTCAATCCTGATACACTAACATGGACCTTGTCGGTTGAGTTTTTTCTTTTCTTTCCCAATTTCGACTGAAAGATATCCCATTAGCCCTAAAGCTACTCCTCCTACAAAAATTAGGCCTCAAGTGCGCGTGTGTTCTTCGTAAAAGCAATTAATGAGTCAAACTTTACACCTTGACTAGTTGTTGATCCGGTCTCACACCACGAATGATACCAACACCAACAGCCTGCTCACTCACAGCTTGTACAAATCTTTTTACGACAGGAAGGCTCACCTGTTGAAGGAGCAGAATTCACCATCTTTACGAAGACTTATACATCAAAAGTTTGAAAAGACTACAAGATGTGATCACTTACATCTGCTTCCAAGAGAGCCCTCCTAATTTCCCGCATAGGCTCAGCAATATTTTCCTTGGTCAAAACCTCTGAGAGATTAAACATAAATTCACAAATAAAAACAACTAGTAATTACAATAAATAAATACAAGGGGAAAACACATTAATAAACAAAAATAGATAAAGAACAATTATGCATATCTGAGAAATTAATCAAAGAAATGAGGCTTTAAAAATCTACCAAATGGTCTAAATGTAACCATGTTACGGGATGCCTAATTCAGCACTTGAATAGAATTGCTTTTTTAATTACTACAACATCAGATATCTTAAGAGCATTCTGATGCCCTTTGCATTTTGCATCACGAAGAGTCAATGATGGTACATCCCACCACCATCACAATCATCCCACCACCATTAACTTCATAGGCTTCAAAATTATCTTCTTATCCCGCAAGTAAGAATCCATCACAATCATCAACTCAGTTGATAAGATTCTATCGAACTCTGCTTGATTAGTTTTCGAAAATGAACTCTCCGCAAGAGTGAGCTCGTTAAAAACACACATAAAAATAGATTTCAGCTCCAACCCTTTAACCTACTTACTACTAATATTATTTTTTTCCCAAAAAAAGTGAGAACAAGAAGAAAAGGTCTGCCCGTGCATAGATGGATAGTGCAATTGATCATGCTACAGTATCATTGATAAAAAATTTAAAGTTCAAATCCCAACTCCACGTTCCACGACTACAAAAAAAGTCATGATGGCTAAACAAATCATCATAAAGAGAAGTAAATATGATTCCATTATAAGATCTATAAAGGATCACTTCAAACAGTAAGAGGAAAAGTGAAAGGAATTAACTTAATTTTCCGACCACAATCCATTTCAATTTCAAAGTTATACAAAAACCAAACCAAGTTTAAAACTTCACTCCTCTAGTTTTTTGGATATATCAAATATAATAAAGAAGCAAAAAGGAACAACTGCAAACGCAGCCATCTTTAGCAAATCTTCAAATTCTTTTGAGATCACTCCAATTCTTGACCAGTCTCCACTATACCTATATTTTTGAAACATTAATTAAGCTTTTAATAGCCAATAAGCGACACCAAAATAACCTTAAATGGGTGCAAGAAAAGCTTACCCTGCATCAATGAAACCTAAACCAAACAGAGCAATGGAAGATTGAGCAACAAGTGTCTTTGAAAATCTTAGTGGGAAACTGGGTTTTTGCTGACTACTTCTTGAAGTCTCAGGCAGATCTCTCTTTTTGGCCAACTTGCTGCCATATTTCTTCACAACTAGATAAGAGTAGCTGGTTTAAGATAAAGCTGTTTTCTAGGACCAACATTTTCCCCTCTATTTTTTCCCTCTCACCCCCTCACATGTCACTTTGATCATATATGTTGTGTGTGAATTATTTTATTAATTTTCTCCGACGAATATTCACCAAAATAACTATATTGATTTAATTAGATAAAGTAAGTATTAAATTAGTAAATTATAAGAAAATAAATTAAATTGGTCTATTAATAAAAATAAAGTATCAAATTTATGAAATTATAAAGAGTATAATATCAATTGGTAAAATTAAAAAAATAAATAATTGAACAGGTCGAATAATGGCTTAAACGTACTAAAACTTTGTTAGATTCTACAATATGGCTTCTCAATTTTTTACGTCTATTTTTTTTCAAGTTCAACATATATAATTCAAATTTAGAAATTATGTTGAAATTGCATTTAGCAATTATAAATAACATGTTAGAAATACATTTTTGCATTATTTAATCTCTTAACTTTTAAATTTTAACATATTTACTCAGTTATCTTTAAATTTGTTCTAAATGTGTTAAATTTAAAAAACAAATAATGAACATAGTATTACAAAAAAAATGTAAATAAATATTATAAAAAAATGTAAGGAACAAATGTAAAATATGATAAAAATTTATAAACGAAATGCCTATTACTAGAGAAATGTTAATGATACTTCTTCTTGCATTGACATTGTTTTGTACACTTTTCCCTTATATTATATTCCCATAAAATAAAAAATACATCTTTGTTATAGATGTGTTCTTGGCTGGCTCATTGAATGTCTTGTGATGTTATGCTATAAGTGTGTTCGTGCTAGCATAAATTATGGAAACCACATTTGTGAAAGACTCTACATTTGTGGAAATTTTGGGTTGAAGAGATAATCAACCCTCATCGATACAGTGAATAAGCAAAAAGAAGATATAAAGTTAGATGTTCCAATTATGCTTTTTGGAAGATGCTCTTATCATAGAGGAGGAGGATTCGCTTTTCCAACCTAAATCAATTGCTATGTTCTTTTGTTTTTAGTAATTATATACTACTTAATGAATGTATATTTTAATTTACTAGATTTTTATTTTACATTTGTGATAATTTATGGTCGAAGAGATAATCACTCTTATGGGTACGGTGAGCAAGCATAAAAGATATGAAGTTAGATGGTCCTATTGTGCTTTTTGAAAAATGCTCTTAACAGAGAGGATGATTTACTTTTCCAGCCTAAATCAACAGTAATATTCTTTCATTTTTAGCATTTATATACTATTTAATGATGCATATCTTAATTTGCTAGACTTTTATGTTACCATGACTATGAGTGTGTGAGTATATCACATTAAATATATTATAGCTTCAAAAAGCTATTGTTGATTCTTTAAGATTAATATGTTGTCATGACCATGAGACTAATAGGCAGTTTGTTTTATTGTTATAATATATAAATGGTTGCATTAAAAAAAGCAAAAAAAATTGAAAAAAAAAAACTTTATATGAAGGAAGGTTTTATCTATCCTCGGAGTAAGTCTTAAATAGTATGCACACATGCATAATGGAGTTAATCTTAAAATAATATGTAAGTTATGCATAACTTGTATATATGTTATATGTGCACATTTTACATTCATTTATGTACAAAGTGTACAAATATGTATAAATTATGTAAAAACTAAATATGTAATTCTGGGCCCAATTTAATTATGTATAATATTTCCGTGCTATTTTTAACTTTAAAAAATTCCTAGTATTAATATAGTTTTTTATATAGTTCCTCGTAGCTTTTGGAGTTCATTATCTTTCAAAAAGTTAGAGCTTTAGTCCCACCGTAAATTCCTTAACATAAGTTCATTTTGGGATAATTATTTCAATTCAACAATTTAGACTTATTAAAAATATGGAAGAGTTGATGATTTTTTGAGTAAGCAACATAACAAACTTCAATAATCACAACAAAGAGTAATAGGATCCAGGAATGAATAGATGAGACAAGCAAGAGATTAGGAAGCCAAATTTGTATACAACCTTCTCCTTTGAGTTTGTTCCAAGCTGCTTCAAGGCCGCTAGTTAGCTGTCCAAACATTTCTGCTCTTACAATTCCACGCATATCTCTTCTACTAGTAACTGTTTTGGAGTTTACCCAACTCCATACCTCCCTCTGAAATTCACAACCAAAAATTAAAGCAATAAACTACAACATATAAAAAATCAGGCCAAATTAAACCAAACCAAATCAAAATCTTCTTTTTCCCTCTTTTGGAAGTAAAATCAAATTCTGGGTTTTAATCAACTCAATCTTCTAACAATCTTATTACTTATTCGTAAAAAATTCCATAATTCAGCAACAAATTCAAGGAAAAGCTTACATAATTCCAAGAAATAATTTACATTTCCAGACTTACAGTGAATAAATTCTTGGAGGAGAGCGAAGTTGAACGATTTGGACCACCCCAAGAGGAGCAAATTCTATTTAAACTCCTGGATATGGAGATTGTTTTGTTGGCCGAAAGAGAAGGTGAAGTTGCGGCAGATAAATGGCGGGAAGCAACTGTCGAAAACTGTAAAGCCTCCATGGCCAAAAGAGTGAGAAAAATTGTCTCTGGCTTCGTTCTTAGTTTATTTATCCACTGGACGCAATCTGATCTTCTTCTATCCGTTGTATAAGATTATATACGATACGGACCACCTAATCATCTTGTTCCCTAGATCAAATACCGTCGAAAAAGTATTGTTATAACTGTCAAAACTCAAGTCTTTAGGGTATCCGAATTGTTCCCTAAAACGAAACGCAGTGCATTGTGCCGTTTTGTCCATGAGTCAACCTGAAGTGGAAGTTGACCAAAGTTAACAGCTTCTTAGAAGGACCAAACCTTGTTCAAGGATTCGAAATACGTTATGTATGATACTACGAATTCAAAAGCGCTTTTTTGCGCAGCTGCATCTCCAAGCCACCAATTTCAAAGTCACTTCTGCCGCAACCATTCCATGGAATACTCGGTTGAGAGAACTGGCAAAACAATGCCTCTATGCCGAAGCTCTAACTCTATACCGCCAGATGCTCCGCTTGGGTCAGTCCCCAAATGCCTTCACCTTCCCTTTTGCTCTCAAATCCTGCGCTGCACTCTCTCTCCATGTGAGCGGATCTCTACTCCACGCCCACGTTGTCAAAACTGGTTGCGAACCCGAACCCTTTGTACAGACTGCTTTGATTTCTATGTACTGTAGGTGCTCTTTAATGGACAATGCACACAAAGTGTTCGATGAAAACGCTGACTCGAGGAAGCTAACTGTATGTTACAATGCTTTGATATCTGGGTATACTTTGAATACGGAAATTTCAAAAGCTGTTATATTGTTTCGTAAGATGAGGGAGCTGGGCGTTTTGTTTAACTCTGTTACGATGTTGGGGTTGGTCCCTGTGTGTACTGAGCCGATGTTTTTGGGTCTTGGGAAGTTTCTGCATGGAACTAGTATGAAGAGTGGGTTGGATTCTGACTTGTCTGTTGAGAATTGTTTGTTGACAATGTATGTAAAATGTTGTTCGGTTGATGATGCAAGGAGGTTGTTTGATTCAATGCATGAAAAGAGTTTGATCTCTTGGAATGCAATGATTTCAGGTTATGCACAAAACGGACTTGCTACCCATGTTTTGGAGCTTTACAGAGAAATGGAATTGTCGGGTATTCATCCCGATCCTGTGACACTTGTTGGTGTTTTATCTTCTTGTGCTCACCTTGGTGCCATTGGTGTTGGTAGTATGGTGGAACAGAAAATGAAATCTCGTGGATTTGGAGGCAATCCATTTTTGAATAATTGTTTGATTAACATGTATGCAAGGTGTGGTAATTTGGTGAAAGCTCGTGCTATTTTTGACTTGATGCCTGAAAAAAATATAATTTCTTGGACAGCAATTGTAGGTGGGTATGGAATGCATGGACATGGAGAGATTGCAGTGCAGCTTTTTGATGAAATGCTTAGGACAGGAATTAGGCCTGATAAAGCTCTATTTGTAAGTGTACTTTCTGCCTGTAGTCATGCTGGATTGACTGACAAGGGCTTGGAGTATTTTGCCGCCATGGAGAAGCAGTATAGATTTCAACCAGGTCCAGAGCATTATTCTTGCGTAGTAGATCTATTAGGCCGGGCTGGTCGGGTCAAGGAGGCAAAAGATTTCATTGAATCAATGCAAGTAAAGCCTGATGGAGCAGTATGGGGGGCTTTGTTGAATGCCTGTAAAATTCATAGAAATGTGGAGCTAGCAGAGTTAGCATTTGAAAGGATTATCGAGCTCGAACCAACAAATACTGGTTACTATGTGTTGTTGTCGAATATATATTCAGATGCAGAGAATATGGAGGGGATTTTAAAGGTCCGAATAATGATGAGAGAGCGGCAAATCAGAAAGGAACCAGGTTGTAGCTATATTGAATGTAAAGGAAGAGTTCATGTTTTCTTGGCTGGAGACAAGACTCATCTTCGAACAGTTGAAATATATAGATTGTTGGGTAAGTTGGAAAGTCTGGTGAAGGAACCTAATGAATGTAATGAGAGAAGACTAATAAAGCAAGACCGATTCCTTGGCGAAGGAGATGTGCATAGTGAGAAGTTGGCACTTGTTTTTGGACTTTTAAATACTGAGCCTGGAACAGATATCATAGTGATGAAAAACCTAAGGGCATGCAAGGACTGTCACTTTTTTATGAAGAAGGTCAGCAAAATTGTGAACCGTCAATTTATTGTTAGAGATGCTACTCGTTTTCACCATTTCAAAGATGGCTGTTGTTCGTGCAAGGATTATTGGTGATATCTTCCTCTAGGTTATCTTGTCACCATTGAAATTTCACTTCATGCTCACGCTAGGGGAAGGTTTCACAACGGATATTGACATTAGCTAATACATTATAACATGTAATTTGTTGAGAAAATAACACGGAACTGTTTGTTCAATGAAATATATGAAATCCTTTTGTCGGTACTCCAAAATTTTTATCATTTCAAGCTACAAATTCAAATGGATGTTCGGTGTTTAATTGTAATCAATGAAACTTTCAATGCTGCATTACGTTCAAAGCAAACCAAACACTTAATTATGTTTCTGGTTTTGTCGAACCAAAAAAAAAACATATGAGCATTCAGCTGTATAGAAGAGAACAGGATTACCCATGTAATTGTTTATCCTCTTCAGAAATCTAGACAAGATTAAGGAGGAAGAGCTAAAGTAGACAAGAAACAGCACTGTCTGATAACATTTTTTTTATTAGGTAGATTCTCAAACAACATTGAATTTGAACGGGACTAGCAGAAAGCAAATTGATAACTTTCCATCATCATCAGCTTTCACATGAATTCAACACTGCAACCACACTAAACCCATGTACATTATTTCAGAAACTTACTTCCTAAACAGTAGATGTTAAGGTCGGTTGTGCCGATAGGAGAATGACAATATTGAACTCCGAAAAGAAAATGTGCAGCAAAATGTTAAAGCACGCGTGAAATCATACAACATACTTTCCACATGGGAAAGACAAACCAAAAGATACCAACTTCAGCCAGTTGGTAAGACCCACCACCTCCTCAAACCCTCTCACCAGAAACCATCAATGGATTTTTACCTCCAAGCTTCAACCAACTCATTTCTTGAATTTATGTGGCCAAGCATCCGAGTCGCCTTGCTCATCTCCGTAGTTCGAACAGTATCAACCATTAGCTGCTCGCCCAACTTCTTGGATCCCTTTCTGTGATTTGAAGTATTTGACTGATTTGTTTTGCTCTTCCATTTGCTTGTTTGAGCTTCTGCAGCTGGACATGTGAGACCACTGTCTTGAAGACCATTTGCCAATGAGCCAACTTGGGTTACAACCTCGCATGGACAGAAATCTACCAGTGACCGGCTTCCTCCAGGAATGTTATTCTCCAAAGAAGATGTAAAATTTTGAGATCCATTCCTGGCTGTGGTTTCCTCCTCTGAAGAGTATTGGGGGCTCCCTAAGGCAGGTTCTTCATCGACAAACGGCTTCTCCCCTTCATTCCCCAGGTTAGGCTCCTCTTTGGACTCTTCAACAAATGGTGAGCAAGATCTTTGGTGGTCATCTTCATCTGGAGGGCCGATATGGGACATTGGAGAAGTCTCCACCACAGAGTCTTCTCTTTCTCTGAGTGTCCTGATGATAAGGGTCTTTAGGAAATTCATTACCTGAACTGCATATCGCAATGCAGTCAAAGGATCTGCATGCTGTAATAAAAAAGAGTTAAGAAAGCTTTTATTATACCTTAACCTTAACACACCTATTTATACCATAATGTGTTGTTACAGCATAATTTGAGAAGACACACAACATGACAGAATTCTACAGAAAGGTAAATATTTGCAACCAACCCTATGACTCAAGGAAAAGGAGTGAGGGAAAGAGAAAGAGAGAAGCTTGCGCTTCGCACTATATTTTAGGTCCCAAAAAAAGCTTACCAAACATTTTACAATAATAAGAGGGAAATTTGAGTTGAGAGCCTAGAAATCAAATGAAGACACTTGAAAGCTGAGAAACCATGATGATCCTTTAAGAATTTAACCAATCGAATGATTAAATCTCTTCCCAAATAATCAAAAGTTAACCAAACTGTATGTGGTTGTGCTTGCATGGATATTACAAATATATCATAAAGATATTCAAATCTAATTCTAGTGTGCATGTTATTGTTGCTACCTGTGTCATGTTCGGTGCAAACACCATGGCAACATTGCGGGCATTCATCTTGTTCAAATTCTCTAGTTGTGTGACATCAGCCATTAGATTTATTGCCCAATCAAATAATGCAGCTTCGGTTGGGGGAAGAAGCCTCACAAGCTGAGCACACTCCTCTTCTGTTTGAGATTGCATTACCTGCTCTGGCGAGAGAGAGTCCAAAATACCAGTGGGGAGTTCCCTAAACCAAGCCTAGAGAAAAAGATTCAACTATGAATTTATCATCATGACACTCATAAAATTTTCTTATTAGTTATGTTGGACCATAATGAAATAAAGTTAAAATAATGAAATGAACGAACAGTAAGCCTTTACCTTTATAAGACCGGCCAAGCAATGTACATCAATGCCATCTGGTACCACTCCCGCATTCAATTGGTCCCTGACATACTCTTCCTGGCTATTTTCAGCATTAATTCTAAAGATTCCTTCAGCCTATATGCATTTCAAAATTCATATTTAGCTAGTCAATTTGGGTTGTGCCAAAATGCCACAATGACTGATAAAGCTGCAGGTTCAAAGGTTCGTGACATTGTCGAGCTTTTATATTCAATCGATGGAATAATCTACTTCCACTGTACCACATGCAGGACAAAAGGTTAGAAAAAGACTAATGTTTATATACCTGTAGACCCCCTTGTGCATATAAACGTCTTTGCAACAATAGAAGTATTGTGGGGACACTGTTTCCTCTGGAATCAAATGAAAGCTGCATAGACTCGGTGGACACTCCAAAAACATTTGCACTGCAGATAAAAATCAATGTGACTAGAGAGAACCACGTGTTGATAGGGGAAAATTATGAAATAAACTGAATGTTTATGAATATTGGGCAATAAGTAATAAACTTTATTTAGTCAGCATACAGCTCAACTACAAAGGTGTATAAATAGGCATAGTCATCTGATAAAAATTCTAAGTAGATAGATATGGAAGATTTCAGGAGCCCCCGTACATAACACATGTAAGAAGGAAAAAGATGGTTGGGAGTTCATATGCCTGTTGTCTTTATACAAACTAAGATTTAAGATTCTCTTTTTCTGTAGGCATACCATATCAATATAAAATGAAACACAAGTATCTTCCAGAAGTGGGCGGAAGAACCAGCATAAGATTAAACTAATCTCATTATCATAACAATACTTCTAAAGTTAGAAGAATGTCTAGTTAATTTCTTTATAGGAAGAAGATACTATCTAGTTTACAGAAATGAACCAGTTCTAGGAAAAGTTAGATAATCATTTCCGAATGATATCTAACTAGTTAATTAAGCAATACAATATCTTATTTGGTTTCATAAGGACTATGGTAATGAAGCAAATTCGTTACACCTGACAATATATATTCAATTTAACCATTCAGGTGTATTGGATAAAATAGTACATGGAGGTACAATTTCACCAGAAAATCAAATATTAGACATCTAGTAAGGCCCTTAGGGGTGGATCTGTGGAAGTGATGAGCTAAAGAAATCTGACCTAATAGACTAGAAGAAACTCTTGGATATTGAATTATTTAGAGTTCTACTTTCAAGCTATCAAAGTTGAGTAGCGAAATAGAAATGAAATGACACATTTGATTACCATATATGCTTTTATTTGTCAAAAATAAAAGTTCATCAATATCACATGTCAGAACAAAACCAGGTAAACAATCACTTTTATTCATGAAGATCTGCTACCGAAAATATAGTAAGGACAATTGAATCCAATATTTTCCTTTTAGGGGTGTTTGAAGGAAAAAAACTAAGATATATTTATGTTATGTTATTTTTGGCCAATGTAATTTCAGGAATCAAAATCAAAAATTGGTACTTGGTAAACACTTATCTAAAGTGAATGAGAAAATCAAAACATGATAAACATTTGAATAAAAAAATTGCATGCAATGAAAGATTAAAATAAGAATGCTATATTCTATGTGGGTTTAATGAGAAATATTATATCATCTTAACTGATTCAAACCCATTTCAAAAGAACAACTGTAAACGTTTCATCAACAAACCAATGCATAAAAAATAGTTTCAGAAACCCCCATAAGTATCAATTTTTTTTTATCAAGATTAAGGGGGATCCATACATATATAAGCCCACAACAAATTTCAAAGAAATGTTCAGCCAACCCAGAATTCTGAAATGCAGTACCAAATCTGACAAAAAATGATACATTTCAACACAAAAATTCATCCCATGAATCAGACTGACCTAGCACTTGGAGCCCTCCTGGGAACCTCAGGTTCGAATTCAACAGGCAATCCAAGAAACCCATTGAATCGATCAAAAGTGACATGGGCAACATGTCTGACATTCGAAGGCCACCCAATCTCCATCGAAGAGAGCTCTCTACTATTAGTATTGCTACACGCAATTAAAGACTTCCTAAAAGCAGCCAACAAAAGAGCCAATATAGACAGATGATCTGCTTCTCTGTCCCTTTCTTTCCTTTTCCTTCGATGTTCCTCTTCTTGTTCTGTCCTTAAATCGCTCAAAACCCTAATATCTGTAGTGGGATTGTCAATGAGGCTTCTTGGGTTCGACCCATCATTGGGTGTAGGTGGTGCACATGCTGTAGAAGAGCTTGAAGGTGAAGGAAAAGGAGAAGGAGATTGAAGCACCTCTGTCATTTTTGGGGGACAAAAAGATTATTTGAGGATTCGATAAAGAAACAGTCTTTACCCTTTTGATTTTTTATTTATTTTTACAGTAATTTATTATGATTTTTATTACTTTGACTAGGAATGACCAGGATTTGGAGATGTCAATGTGAAGTAGAGTTGGATTCAAGAAAGGGTTTTGGAGGTTGAGACGTGACCATCATAACTTTTTTTTTTCTTTCCCTTTTTCCTTTTCTTCTTCTTGTTTGCCACAATACAAAGGTTTGAGGAATTAAAGATTGTTTTTTAGTCTTTGAGAGAGACGGAGTGGTAGGTTGAAAATTTGATATGGAGATAGCGTATTGCGTATGAGTAGAGAGAAAGAGAGATAGTATTGTACAGTTATATAGATCGGAGTTTAAGAATAAAGAAATGAGGAAGATGGGTTGGTGCTTAAGAACAAAGCCATCTTTAGTGATCTATCTATGGAGGTCTTTGCTTTTGCACATAATGAGCAATTTATGGTTTTGAAACTGTCTTCTTGTTCCCCACATTGAATTTTTTTTTTTATTTCTTTTCTTTTGTTTATCTCGGCATTATTTTTAAAAAATAAAAAATAACAATCATACGAATCTAACTCTTTTTTTAATGGACTGCAAAATATGCTAATATTATATTAATATTTATATTTAATAATATTTTTTATTTTTTATTTCTCAAATTACACATCTACATCAATTTTTATATATTTATATTATTATAAAATATCGATTATATATATATATATATATATAAACTTTTTACACGTTTATATAAATTTATTTTTTTTTTGTTCTCATGCACAATATTTATTTCTCACAGTTACCAAATCTTTATGCTAAAGTTCTCCTAATTTAATTATAATATAAAAATTAAGTCTATTTAAATGCTTATCAATTTTTAATTTTCTAACTGTTATTGTGCTACAAGCCTACAACCACAAAATTGTTAGCTGAAAGTAAGGATTACGTCATCGTTCATACTAATTAAATACTTATTAAAAATATAATATATTTATAAATTAAAGTTTTCTTTAATAAGATTGGTTTTAAATTAATGAATAACTTACCGTTGTAATAAATGGATATAAGTATTTATTAACTATTGAATTTTTAAGGTTTGTTATACTTACTGTCATGAATATTCATCGGTATCAATAGTTTCTTAATGTATCATATAAATACACGTATTTAAAAATTAGTATTTTATTTAAAAAATAATATTATTTTAATTTAATTTTATTAAATTAAATTATGGATTTAAAATCATAACTTATAGGAAAGATGTATAAATAAACTATATTTTTGAAATTAAATTTTAAAATAAATTAATTTTTAATTAAAAATAAAAAATCATAACAGTGCATTTAAAATTAGTGAAGTAATAGGAACTGATAGATAAATGTTATAAAGTATGAGTTAATTGATTTTTTATAATCAAAATAAAACATGTATTTTGATAGCCGAATTTCTTTTTTATATCCAATATATTGGGACAAGTAGACTAAATGTGAAAGAAAAAACCAACTAGAACGAAATAATAAATATATAATTAAAATGATTATAAATATCAATCACATTATAATTATTTGAAAGAAATTAGATTAAAATGGTACTATTTTTAAAATGGATACTTTACGATTATTAATTTTTAAATATAAATAATTTTATAACATTAGTAAGAGAATATGGATATTAATAAGCATATCACAAAATGTATATGTATCAAACAACGTGTAAAATGAGTGAATAATATATTTTACAAAAATAATTGATAATTTAATTTTGGAAAAAGATTTACCTGTAAAATTTAGAAGCTCGGAACTATTGGATGTAACTTATAATGACTTTTTTATTGGAAATTATTTTTTTAGAGTAGAAAACAGCAATTGACTATTTTATTTAATAATTTCATATGCATATATTTTAAAAATATATAAATTTTGTTATAATATTAATAAAAATATTAAAAAATAAAAAATAATAATTTTAAGAATTATAATAATAATAAATCACATATCATAATTTGATTTAAATAATATTTAATATAAAATAAAGTAGTAAATTTTTTTCAATAAAATATTGATTAATTTGATTGGATTTATTTTCTTAAAAGATAATTTATTTTTTTAAAAGAGAAATAAAAAAAATTTATGTAATTTTTAATAATAGATACTATTTATATAATAACAAGTTAATTCATATACACTCAATTCAAACCAATTTAGGTTTGTAATTAGTTTTTGTTATTTGACATAATTAAAAGTTGATTAATTTATTAAAATTTTAATATAATCTAATCAAATATAAGTGAAACGTTGGACGAAAAAAATACTAAATTGATAGATTTAATTAAATTTAATTATTTTGATATATATATATATATTTCATATCTAAGATTAAAAAAATAGTCTTAACTTTTAAATCGAAAAAAAAAACTACATATGACTTATCGGAATTTTTTAATGAATTTCTTTTTATCATTTACTAAATTGATAGTACGAAAAGGAATATCCACGCTTTTTCTTGTTCATTTTTTTAGTCATGTAATATTATACTTTTAAAAAATAAAATGTAATTTTACAAAATATATATTATTATTATTATTATTATTTATATATATATAAAGAGTTTATAAGGAATCATTCTTAATATACATCTAGATACGAATACTACAATAAAAATGATTGCATCTATGCTTCATAAACACAATGTGAAGTCTCTAAGTTGACAAAATAAGTACTAAGATATTCGAAGCTTCATCAAATATTAAACTTGAAGGAAAGCTTATTGGATATTCCTATTATCAAAATATATTTTTATAATATTAGAATAATGTAATTATTTTTAAAAATTCTAAAGGATTAAATTATGAAATAAAATATTTAATTATTATAACGTTAATATTTTCTGTTCTAACAACATAAATTTTCACCTTATTTTGCTGGCTTAAAAAAGTTGACAGTGCAATGCACCGTACTAATCTTGTCCTGCCTGGTTCAAACTATAGCCCAATTACTATTGTGGTCCAGCCCGCCCATAAGTCCCAAGTCCGCGAAGTGAAAAAATTGATCCGTTGCTGAGTTGCAGCCAACTGCAATGGAAGGGAAAAAGTGTCAATCGTATCTTATTGTATGTATTTATTTGTGTTTATATTTTCTTATCTAACTTATTTTATTTAAAATATTTATTTATAATAGTAAAAAATTCAATATATAAAATACAAAAAATTAATAATTACTTTTAATTAAAAACTAATTTATATTAAATCGAATTGGGTTGATGTTATGCGATGCATCCCAAATTTTTACTCTTAATCCCAAAGCTTTCATATTGGATTGTACCTTCAAAACAATATTTGCCCTAAAGTCTCTTAATTAGCAAAATTTTATTTATTATAAAATTTATAATATTACAAATCATGTGTAATCATATCATATCTTATAATATAATCCATATAGCCCCAATCCTTATGATAACTAACATTGCTACTCAATTTAAGTGGTTTTTAAAACGGTGGATTTGGAATTCCACCTAGCTATTTTTTTATTAATTATTTTATAATATAATGATTTTTTTATAAATAATATATATATATATATATATATATATATATATATATATATTTAAACTCCGTATGTATAGGTGTGTAAATAATATTCATTTACTTGAAAATAAGTTAGGATATTTCAGTAAACTTTACCTTTTATGTTTAAATTTTGTTTGGATATGTAGTTTTTTTTTAAAAGACGTAGTGTTTAATATATATATATATATATATATACTTTAATTTTACCAAATATCTGTTGGGCACAGCGGGTAAAAGTAAAATGAATTCAACAGAGTAGAATAATGACACCGAAATTTAACGTGGTTCACCCTTTTAATTTGGGCTAAGTCCACGGGACAAACTCCGAAAATTATTTCTTCCACTAATAAATTAATAGGTACAAAGTGAGAGGCAATACAACAAATTGAGATAAACCCAAAATAGTGTCACACAAGTGTTTCCCAAACTCACTATTTTGTCACTCTTCTTTAGAAAAAATATCCAATATTTTTCTAAGATATTATTTCTCACTTTCTTACACACAACACTATTATTTTTCTTCAAAGAAATTGTTCCTTTGGCTTTTGCTTTGCTTCTTCTTGTTTTGGTGTATTGGTGTTTCTCTAAACAAGGAACATTGCCTATTTATAGGCAAAATTTCATGTCAATGTTAGTTACACCTACCATTGGTGGTTGCACCTACCACGTGAGTTACACTGACCTACCATTTATGGTTGCTGCACCATCGGTGGTCAACACCAATTGTGGTTGCACCTACCATTTGTGTTTTCTTCCTCTTAAATGTAGGGAGGACTTACAAATCTCCCCTCCCGACTACATGTAGGCTCCACCAATCCAAAGCCTAAACGACGGTGATTCAAAATTTTGTCTTGGGAGAATTTTCGTCAACATGTCACGATCCATTTTCCTCGTATGGATCTTCTCAAGTTGTAATAGCTTCTTCTCCATTACATCCCTAATCCGGTGATATCTCACATCAATATGTTTTGATCTTGAATGAAAGCGAGGCATTCTTTCCAAGATGGATAGCACTTTGACTATCACAAAATAACCGATAATCTTGTTGCAGAACCCAAGTTCTTTCAAGAACTTTTTCATCCATAGCAACTCTTTACATGCTTCCGTTCTTCTTATAAACTCGCTTCGGTAAGTGGACGATTGCAACACATTTTGTAATCACCGCCATGACACAGCCCCCGCAAATGTAATCGTGTAACTTTGAAGTGATTTTCGGAATCACATCACAATATCGCATCTGTGTATCCAACTAATATAGGTTTGTCATTTCCAAAACATAGGCATATTTTGGAAGAACCTCGAAGATACCCGAAAATCCATTTCACTGTTCATGTTCCTTTCGAGGATTTGAAAGGAATCTACTCACAATCCAACTGCGTGAGTGATATCGGCCGTGTACAAACCATGGCATACATTAGACTTCCAACCGCCGAAGCATATGGAACCTCTTCCATCTCTTCCTTCTCTTTGTACCGTAGAAGGGCTCTGCTTAGAACTTAGCTTAAAGTGATTGTAAGAGGACAACTAATCGCTTTAGCCTTATCCATATGAAATCTTTGAAGTACTTTCTCAATGTGTACTTCTCCCGTGACAACCATAATTTCTTGGCGCCTGCATGCTCTAATAATAGTCATGCCAAGAATACTGCTTTTGGCCCCAAGTCTTTCATGGCAAAAGACTTACTCAATGTGTTTTCAAGTTGTTGATTCTAGAAATATTTTGACGCCAACAATCAACATATCATCCACATAAAGCAAAAAGAATAATGAAATCATCATCGAGAATTTACGCACAAAAACACAATGGTCTCAAGTAGTCTTTTGTAGCCTTGCTCCCCACATGAGACTCAAACTTCTTGTACCATTGTCTTCTTTTGCCCGTTTTAAGCGTAAAGACTTTTTCTTCAATTTGAGACATAATCTTCTTTTCCCTTTGTTGAAAAACCCTCCGTTTGTTCCATGTATATCTCTTCTTCCAAGTCGCACCATGTAGCAGGCGGTTTGACATCCATTTGCTCAACTTCCAAGTCAAGACTTGATGCTAACCCTAGCATATGAATAGATGTCATTTTCTAACCGAGAGAAAATCTCAAAAGTCAACACCTTTTCTTTGGTCAATCCTTTGACAACCAGATCGGCTTTGTATCGCGGGGAATAGGCATGTCCTTCATGTTTCACCCCGAACACCCATTTATTTTTCAAGGCCTTCTTCCCTTTGGGCGGCTTCGTCTTCAAAGGTTTGTTCTCGCAAGGACTTCATCTCATCTTACATGGCTTCAATCCATTTTTGTTTGGATTCATCATCCATAGCCTCTTAGTAACTCGGGTTCTCCCATCGATGAAAGTAACATGCTATCTCGGAGGATATGAGATAGAAGGTGGGTCTCACTCTATCACTTCTTCTCGATGGAACAAGGAGAAGCGCGGTATTGGTGCTGGATAATGAACATCATTATTTCCCTCGCCTCTCGAACCAACTTCATGAGGCATCATCTTCGCTCGGTGGATAAACCCGGTCTTCATCTCCAACTTGTCTTGGCAACGTGTTGGAGGAATTAATTCCAAATCTGAGTCACCATTGGAATTAGGAACATCTTTCTTCATTTTGTTAATATCTCGATGGTCTCATCTTCAAATAATCTGACAAGATCACGGCTCCCGACAAGTCTCTTTGCAAGGATCGTAGAATCTAGCCAAGTTGATCTTGACCATAGCCAATAAAAATACTGCTTGTCTTGTTTTGGCATCAGTTGGATCTCTCATCCTTAGGGATATGAACAAATGCACAAACAACCTTCGCAGATGATCATGGGAAACATCTTTTTTGACCATACTTTATCTGGAACATCCATCTTGAGAGTACAGGTGAAAGATTCAACACATGTGCAGCTGTGAGTATGGTTTCACCTCAAACTTTTAGGCAACTTTTGCATGTGAGAGTAGACATCTAACTCTCCATCAAAGTTCCGTTTCATCCTCTCACCAAGCCATTCAACTCACGGTGTCTTTGGAGGTATCATTTGATGCCGAATACCATGCTTTTGCAATAAGCGTGGAAAGGTCTGTGTATTCTCCACCATTGTCATCCTGATGCATTTCAACTTCTTTCCGGTCTGTCTCAACCGAGGCATGAAATTCTTTGAAGACATCTAGCACTTGATCCTTTGTCTTTAGAAATATACCCACGTCTTCCTTGAATGATCATCAATGAAAGTCACAAAGTATTGAGCACCCACCAGTGACTTTGGCATTGATCCACACAATCCGAATGAATCCGATCTAAAATATTATTCATTCGCGGAAGGAGGAAGCTTCTTGAAAGCAACCCTGTTTTGTTTTCCTCGCTAGACAATGAACACATTTCTCCAAATGTACTTCATCCATTCCAGCAATATCTTCTTTTGGCTAGACTTGTCAAACCTTTTTCACCCGTGGCAGGTGAGTCTCTTATGCCATAACTCAACTACACCTTTTCTTTTCTACATGGCATTCTTGTGTCGGTGAAGAGCTTCGCTTGCATTATATACGAGTTGTATGCTCACCTCTAGCCACCCTTCTATAAGGAGCCTTTTGTAAGTTTCCATTTGTCATAAATGAAGGAGGCAATATCTTCATTTCCAAGGCTTACACGATCAAATTCAGCGCATATCGGAATATGCCGACATCCTTGAAAATAGTCTGGTTCCATTCTCTATTTCCAAGCAAACGTCTCTCCTACTACCTTTGACAGGCCTTCATTTCCCATTCTAACAACACCAAAACTTCCAGGTGTGTATGATGAGAAAAATTCTACGCTGATGTAGCGTGAATTGTAAAGACCACTATCAATCACCCAATGGTCTCGTGTGATGCAAGATTGACAAAATCTTCGTCATAAGCGATATTGAACCTCGATCTATGGTATTTGTTTGCTCATCATCACTTCTTGTCATCTTTCTTCATTACTTTGCCTTTGTTCGTTTCTTGTTCCTTCTTGAACACTCGGCAAAAATTTCTTAATGTGACCCTTCCTCTTAACGGTGATGGCATTCAACATTGGCAAATTTGTTTGATTTGCCTCTCGCTTTCTATCGGGTTTTTGTTCGTATGCGATCTCCTTCCTCTGACTCCCGTGATAAGGGTTTGTTCTTGAATCTCTTTCCTTGTTTTGTTTCTCATGAGAAACAAGGCTTCTACAACAATTTCAAACTCCATCTTGTCTTTTGCATAAGTCGAGTTGTTGTGATATGATTATATGATGAGGGTAGTGATGCCAACAACATCACGCGACTTTCTCTCATCGCCAAAACTCACATTAAATCTTACTAAGTGAAAGCTTCTTTATTAAAATTGCTAACATGTTGCATCATGCTTCACACTATCTTCCTTCCTCATCGATATAGCTCCTTTACAAATAAAATTTATTGGCAAGGTTCTTTGACATGTACACGTTTTCTAGAGTCTCCAATGTTTCTTTAGCGATCCTTGCAATTTTTTTGATTCAATATTTTGCAAGACAACTGTCCGAGAAGATTTAGGCGGATTGTCTTTCTGTCTCATCTATTTCCTCCCATTGTTCCTAGGACGATTTGCTTTACCTTCTTTTTCTTTCCCTAGCAACGCCTTTATGGATCTTGTTGAATGAGAATATCCTTCATCCTCCTTGCCATAAAGAGAAATTATTATTATACATTAAATTTCTCAATATCTACCTATCAGCTTGACATTTTTTTTTTTGTTTCTTTTTCTACAAATAAATACGTCCCGGATCTAATAAAATCTTTTACGATGTGGCAGGTCATTTTACGCAACCACCAGAGCATATTAAGAATTTTACTAGACGACTCGATACCGCTTGTTGGAGCCACAATGTAAACATAAAATGAATTCAACGGTAGAATAATGACAAGAAATTTAACGTGGTTCACCCTTTTAATTTGGGCTAAGTCCACGGGACAAACTCAAAATTATTTCTTCCACTAATAAATTAACAAGTACAAAGTGAGAATGATACAACAAATTGAGATAAACCCAAAATAGTGTCACACAGTGTTTCCCAAACTCACTATTTTGTCATTTCCACTTTTAGAAAAATATCCCAATATTTTTCTAAGATATTCTTTCTCACTTTCTTACACACAACACTATTTTTCTTCAAAGGAAATTGTTCCTTTGGCTTTGCTTTGCTTCTCTTCTTGTTTTGGTGTGTTGGTGTTTCTCTAAGGCAAAGACATTGCCTATTTATAGGCAAAATTTCATGTCAATGTTAGTTACACCTATCATTGGTGGTTGCACCTACCATTGGTGGTTACACCTACCATTTATGGTTGCACTTACCATTGGTGGTTGCACTTACCAATTGTGGTTGCACCTACCATTTGTGTTTTCTTCTTCTTAAATGTAGGAGGGACTTACAATATCAACATATTAATGACTACAAATGTTTGAGAAATATTATCAAAATTCGCACTCCTATTAGCAATATAAGTTGACTGTGGATGTGTGAGTCAAATGAATATTGTATAGTTCAAGGTCTACTTTGCTAAACAGTTATATTGGTTTTGCAAAAGAAAAAAATATATATGTAAATGATTCAAAATAAAAGTTTAGGGTTCACAAATTTAAGATTTAAAATTTTCGGGCTTTTTTTATTAGAAAAACAATAGCAGATAAAATAATAATAAAACTATTTTACACAAAAAAAAATTAATTACAGAAGATTTTGCAATTTATAATGAAATAAAAGACTAATATTTGTATTTCAATATTAAAATATATATTTAAAACTTGTGTTTACTTATATTTTAATTTTTTTTAATAATTACTGTTCAAAAATATTTATCATCGTTATGAAAACAAAAAATCTTTACATGATAACTAATACCATAAATAATTATATATTAAAAAATAATTTATATTATTTTTACTAATAATTATATATTATATAATAACAATTTGACCTATAAAAAATATTATTATAAAAAACCTTATTTTATTATTATTATTATTATAATTTTAAAAAATTACATATAAATATAATAAAACCCGAATATATTATTTTAAAACTACATTAATAATAAACATCATCCCAACTATTAAATCTTTTATTTTGATGTATGATTATATGACTTAGGCCTGTTAGTTGACTTTCTCCTAATCGTGAACTGTATCCATTTGTCGGCCCATCACAGGCTTAAAAGCCATGTCTTCTAGTGAATGGAGGCACATCACGTCAATAATTCCTTTTTATTTATTTAAATAATAACTTTTTGGATATGCGAACAGAAATTAGCACGGGTTTATTTTTTATTGGATTAATTTTAGAGGTAAAAATATTAATGATTTTGGATATTATTTATTATACCTCCTGTCATATTATTTGTAGATAAAAATTATTTTTAAATTATAATAATTTTTTAATAATTTAAAGTATGTATTTAACACTTTAGTTTCAATAAAAATTATACCAAAAATTATCCTAGTGTATACACATTATTATATGTGATTGTTTTATTTATTTTCTCCAACACGTTTAGTTTTTTTTGAGTTTCATATTTGAACATTATAATTTATTATAATGATTGTAATATCCTTTAATATTCCTTAATTTATTATAAATTAATAGTAAAATAAAAAATTGATGAAATATTAATGGTAATTAAATGGCTTCTTCATGTTACCCTGCCCATCTTTTGAGCATATTGATTGCGATTCCATGTTATTTAACAGAAAAGAAAAAGTTATTTGATGGACAAATGTTTAATTTTTCACTTTAGTAGATGATGATCGTATCAGTAGCAGAATCATAAAATTATTTTTAAGTAGGTTGGTGATAAATTACAAGGATTATATGTTTCAAAATAGTATTTGAAAGTTAATTAGGAGAGGGAAGAGTAGAAAACACTAATTCATGTTTTGTGAACTAATATTAGTGTCTGCTCTTTCAGTGTAAGTATAGAGAATGAAAAAGACATTTCTTGAGTGTAATTGTCTAAAGTTTAGGTAAATATGATGTCTTGAAGTTATGAATTGTGTAAGGAACTAGTTTTTTTAAAATTACTAAAACTTTGGTCGTATATAATGTCTAATATTGGTTCGGTGTAATAAAATATTTAAGAACTTCTTCAAAATTCTAATCTTTAAGTGATTTGTTAAATTTGCTCTTATTTTTTATCTTAAAAAATTATGAAAACTTATAACAACCTGGAGTATATATTAAAAAGAAAATCATATTTATTTGATATTTATAAATAAAAGTAAGAAAAGTATGAATAATTTCATAATTTTGAGTAAAATAACGTTTTAATCTCGTTATTTTTAATTGAAACGTTTTATTCTTATAACTTAAAAATATATATATTTTAATTCTAAAAATTTAAAACTATTTTACTTAAAATATTTATTTTGTAAAAGTTATAACGTCACTTATTCATCGATAAAGGATGAAATGAAAATGATTTCCGTACAAAATTTATAATATATAATTTCGTGAGTTTAATTACATTTTTTTAGGGTAATTATAATTTGAAAAAATAAATTAGTATTACGTAGAGTAAAATGAAATAGTTTTTTTACATTTAAAATTCAAACAAAAAACATTTATTCATATTATTAAACATAGTAATTTGTAAACATTATTCATATTAGTAATAATAATAAAATCTTCGGTTCATTAAGTTTACTGCGTTGAGATTCCACTATCATAATGTTAATAAAATTATAAAAACAATAATTAGTGGTTGGCATTTGATTCAAACAGAAATATGATTGATGAGTGGCAGTTACGAATTTTAATATGAACCAAGAACAAGTAGTGGATTTCATAATTATTAATGGAACTTGAGCAATTAAAAGACAAAACATAGTACCATTTTTATAATTTTGTTCTTTACCAATTATTTTAGTTGGAGAATAAGTTGATTGATTAAATTAAAATTCACTCATTAATTATATGTTTTTTAAATAAAAAATATTTAATTAATTCAAACTAAAGTGAGAAAATTATGGATCTTACCACTAGACTTGACTAATTTTGTTCTCACACCAATAAAGATGGTGATCAATTATCTCCTTCCTTTTGAAGTCTAATTTAACATGATTTAATTTGCTATAAACTATGGAGGAGTAAGAGCATAAGAACAGAGTTTTTTTTTCTGTACTTTATATGTATTCTCTTAAAGAGAGATAGTAAGAAAACATCAAAAATAAATAAATAAATAAATAAGAGTGAAAAAATAAATGAGATATAATATACGAATAGTTATAAGATTTTGAGTACATATATCTCCTACTTATTTTAATATTGACTTTTTTTCCCATACCAAGACAATTGCCCAAAACAAAAGAAATTAAATAAAATTATAGATTCCCAATTTATAAAGTCAAATAGATGACCTTTTCTGAGACATACAATCCCACAATACAGATAGTCTTCTCCTACCCTCAGCAAAGTCACGTTTGCCTCTTCTTTTTTTAACTCTCTAGCTTTCATTCAAATCCATTTTTTTCCTCTTACAAGCTCAAAAGAGTGAAGAATGCTTATGAAAAAGATGGTATCTATGAAAAAACTAGGCATTACGAGCAAGGTTAAAAGTGTAAATGATCACAATGAGCAATCATACGATGAATATTTGTTAAGAGACTTTGATCAAAGCTCTCCTTCAACCAAAACTCCAATTGGGTTTTTGGCTTTATATGTAGGAGAGGAACACCAAAGATTTGTGGTGCCAACAAATTTTCTTTCTCATCCACTTTTCAAGATGTTGTTAGATAAGGCGTATAATGAGTTTGGGTTTGATCAAAGGAATGGACTTGTGGTTCCATGTAGTGTCTCTACTTTTCAAGAGGTTGTAAATGCCGTTGAATGTAGTAATGGGAAGTTTGATTTTGGGAAACTTGTTGAGGAGTTTCTTTAGATTGTTGGAGTAGAATTAGTTGGCTATTGATCTATAGAGATTTGACGAGATCAATCAGTCTGTTTTTGATTAGATTAGAAATTCTTAGAAATTAATATTAATATTTGACTCTTTGCTATGTATATGGATTTCCAATGTAATATCATATGCATTCATGTATGAAATAACATTTTAACAAAAGGATATAGAAATTAAGTAGAACTCATCTCCAATCTGTTTATTTGATAATAACTTAGTGATATGATTGATAAAACTTTCCTTTCATCTATTTTTTTTTTAAATAACTTAGATTAAGATATATTTATATGATTTGATAAATTAGATTAAAAACTATGTTATTTATTTCATTAGTTATTAAAAAATTTACAATTTTTATTTTTTTATTAAAATATTATTATTTTAATATAATTAAAATACTAATTTTTAATAAGAATGGAAGTGAAATATTATTATCTTTTTATAACTTGATCAGTTTATTTTTTTAATTTTCGTACTTTGATCATCTTATTTTTAAATTTTTATTTATTTATTAAATAAACGAAATAATATATACAAATACAATTCTAACTTGGATAATTTAAAATAGAAAGATTGAAGAATCATAATTCAATTCAATTCCCAAAATAAAGTTGGATAGAGAATGAATATATTATCTACATACAACATAGAAAAAGTACAAAGAACTTAAAGGATGTATATCACATTGAATATGCAAATTGTGATATAAATACTAGAAAATATTATTTACATCAAACTTGAGGTTTATTACAAATAATATATTATTAAAAATACAATTAAGCCAACAAAATTTATTAAATAAAAAATACCTAAAATTACAAATTACTATAGATTTGGAATGTATAATAGTTCCACAACTTAGCAAGCTAGCTGACACAAAGGGATAAAGGCCACAACTATAGTTGAAACCTTAACAAGAATATATTTTCTTTTAAACGAGATGAAATGATAATATGAAATCTAAAATTTTATATAGTTCTCTCTCTCACACAAATAAAAACAAATTTCAATTTTTTTATTTAATACAAATTTATATAATATTACGAGACATGATTTGAAATATCACAAATTAGCTATAAAAATTTAAGGAGCAATCATCTTCTCTTGGATAAAGATGTGGCAACTTATATAAAAATATAAGTGAATTTGTGCCCAACTTTGGGCATGCTAGGATATGAGTAATGCTATGCGCATAAGTTGTTTCATACATCAAGCAATATATTAGAAATAAGTATTGAACTGAAAATAAAGTTAAAAATAAGAGTTTTGAGTAATTACGAGACTAATAAAGAGAAGCCGATGCGTAGATATATACACGCATCAAGTTGTGTTAAAAGTCATTTTCTGCCGTGACACCACGATGGTGGCACATCATACACACATCAAGCATCAGATCATTCCTTTTAACAATTAACATCAACCACAGCACAGGCATGACATACATATACATAGCGCTGCTCAAGTTACAAGATAAAGAGGAAAAATTAGAAGGGGGGACAAAAAAAAAAGGAAGAAAAGTATGACCCAGCCCTCATATTTTGTTCCTTTTTACGACCATGATAATAATACAATGTCCTTCCGATCCCCCAAATAATAATAATAATAAAAAAAAAAGTCCTAAGATGATAATGAAGCTGGTAGGGAGTGTACAAGAAAAAAAGAAATCTTTACATCTTGCAGGTCATAATAGAGATGCAGATCCTTAATCCTCTTACTCTCTTAGACTAGCAATGGTAAAAGATCTGTTCTCTCCATTATAGACATAAAAGCTGCATTCGATGGGCTTATGATAATAATAGCGGTCTAGAATGAGTAACGGTCTAGCTCAAATTGAAATAAATTCGGCTACCACAATCTCAAAAAAACAGAGCACTACATGGTTACAACTTACAACCATCTATTAGAATTTTCTTCATCTCATCAATAAGCTCTTGCATTTGTTTTCTTGAATGAAGAGGCGACGGATAAACACATGCACAATCCAAGCATCCGCTGCGTATTGCGTCAAATACAGCAATGGAGGGGCCAACACCATGAACTGAGGCACAGCCCACATAATCTTCCAATCCAAGGGACTCAGGCAATTTAGTGGAGTTGTCCATGACTGGATCCTCAAATACTGATATTAAGGCAGTCCTTAAGGAAGACGATGGGGTCAAACCAGGGTTGTCAATAGCCTTGCACATTAGGAAATTCAGATCAGACATATCTGAAAAATGCCTGTTCGACCTCTTGGAATTTGCAAAGGTCGTATAACATCTATTTGCCAGCTCCCATAGTGTTTCTCGTCCATTTATGTCATGAGTATTAAGGATGGCAGAATGATAAAATCCTGTATGAATGATAAAAGGTGTTTGATCGGTACTTGATCTTAGTTTTTATATTTCTAATAGGTTTAGTTGTTTATCTCAATAAAGCTTAGGAGCTTACCAATACTCTGGCTGCAAAGTGGAGGATCAAGAATTGAACGACAATCAAGGAGGGTTACAACAGCATATTTCTCCCACTGGTCAGGAAGGCATTTAGACGAATGTGCAGCAATCAATCCTGCAGCTGCCAGAGCCGCACAAAGCTTGATACCTCTTGATTCACAACCCTGAAAAAGGTTTTCTAAGTTTTTGGTCAACCATGATACAACCAACTTTATTGATGAAAAGAAAAATCAGTACACCCAATATGGTGCTAACCATTTACAAGTTCCCGAATATCGGTTGACATATCTATTTCCCTATCAAAACTCAGTTGCTCGGTTTTTCCTTATTTGCTCTTCCAAGTACCCATTTCTCGTTAACACATCTTATAAGCAGAATGCAATATCTTTCAGAGTGATGTTGAGTTGCATGCATACCAAACAGCATTGCTAATGACAACCTTCACAATATGAAATATGAATGTTCTTAGGTTATTTTTAGGTGATAGTTTTCACTAAAGATTATTTTATTCTAACAAGTAGTATCAGAGTCTCTTTATGTTGAATCATTAAGAATGAAATTTATTTTCGATTTATGATAATTTTGATGTTTTCAAATCTAATGATTTTGATTTTAGTATTATTAGATTTGAAAATAGTTATGATTGTCCTAAAAAATTATGGATTCAAATCCAAAAATATTTTATAATTGTGATTATTTGATTTTAGATTTGATATGTAAATTTTTATGTCATTAAAGAAATCTTAAAAAAGTTATTTTCAATACTGTTTATGTTTCCGAGATTTAGATTTGGTAAAGTTTTTATTTTCTTTTTAAATTATTTGAAAAAAAGGGGTTCGATCCCACCAGTTATTTTCATGTATTAATTCATGCTAAAATGGGATGTCAGCACTTTAACTTTCAAGTACTACAGCATTCTTGGGTATGCATCCATACGCTATAGTTTAAAGTAATTTAGGAAGACGGTAATAGTAAAATTTAGGGAAAAATTCTCATATGATACAACCAAAAAACTGTGTTGGGAGACCCAAAAATATGGTTTGTAAACTTAAGAAATCCATCCATGGGCTCAAGTAAGCATCTCGACAATGGTATTTCAAGTTTCATCAAGTGATCATCTTGTTCGATATTTACATTTTGCTTGCCAACAACGATATAGGTTTATTGCACAAAATCAAGAGATTTTTAACTAAGAATTTTGAGATGAAAGATCTTGATGATGCCTCTTTTGTATTAGACATACAAATATTTCGAGATCACTTTCAGAGTATTTTAAGATTATCACAAAAGAGCTATATCGAAAAAGTACTCAAGATATATGGTATGTAAAATTGCAAACCAAGTGATACCCTTGTTGCTAAGGCAGACAAATTTAGTCTCGATCAATGCCCTAAAAATGATTTTATGTAAAAGGAAATACACAAGATTTTTTATGCTTCTGCAGTAGGGAGTCCGATGTATGCTCAGATACATAGCATCCAAATATTGCGTACATTATTAGGATGTTGGACAAATATTCAAGCAATCTAGGAATAGATATTCAAACACATCAAAACGGGTCTTGTGGTACTTATAGAGAACAAAATACTACACGCTCACATATTGGAGGTTAGAAAATTGAGATCATTGGATATTCTAACTTAGATTTTGATAGATGTCAAGGTAGTATGAAATCTATGTCGGTTGGACTATGTCTACCTACTAGTTGGGGCGCTATCTTCTGGAAGTATACTAAACAGTCTCTTATTATAGCATCTTCTACCATGGGACAGTTCATAACATGTTCTAAGGCATCCAATCACGAAGTATAACTACAAAATTGTCACAGGACTGCACATAGTAGATGGTATTGAAAGACCACTTAAATTATTTTGTGACAATAAATCAGCAATGTTATATTCCACTAACAACAAGTACTCGACGAAGTCGAAACATATAGAGTTCAAGTTCCTAGTTGTTAAGAAAAAAGTTCAAAGTGTACAGGTGTCTATAGAACAAATAGGTACAAACTTCACGATTACAGATACATTTACTAAGGGATTGTTACCAAAAAGGTTTTATGAACATACTGTTCGTATGGATGTCATGTCATTTAAAGATATTTAGGTTTAGTGGGAGTTTGTAATTTTAAATATTTCTTTAATAGACACACTTTCAATTTATAGATATTTTGAGGTTATTTTCTGCGAACAAAGTTTTGGTTTATTTACACTTTGATTTTGGTATGGTTGATCTCACTAAGGTTTAAGATTAGACTAATTGTAAATAAGTATGTTAAAATCACATTGCAAAAAGTTGTCATGCTACACTTCTACATCATGATTCATGCTATTTAGTTGTGTCGACATATGTGACCATTGATAGATCAAGTTATGATAAATGTAACGAAGGCTACGATAAATGTAATAAAGGCCGCTTTGATCCTATATTGGTACAATTGATGGATCAGATAGGTTACAGATACATTTCAATAATAACAGCAAAGTTGAGCTCATACGGTTATTTTCACAATGTATAATTATAAGGTTAGACATATAGCCCAAGTGGGAGATTATTAGATCCTTAATCCAACGTTGGGCTTATATATGAATAATTATGTATTATAAAATGTTACATAAATTTAAGCCCATTTAAAAGTAATCTGGTGAAGTTTAAGTAATTTAGACTTTAATGTATCTAATAGAGTGTAAGCCTTTAATGTGTAGAAACTTAAAAATAATGTCTATTTTAATAATGAGCTTTCATAGATATACACTTATTAACTATATATAATGATTATAGTCCCCAGATCACATGAATTATATTCTTCTTATCTGATATCCCATCGTCAAAGAGAGCAAAGAAAAAACTAAAGGATACTCTAAAGAAAACGTGTAGTTTTGAAAAACTAACTATACAGGTACAAAATTAATTAATAGTTATAGATTTAAGTACGTTTTCGCATATTTTATCTTTAATTTTTGGTGATACAATATGAATGTTCCTACGTTATTTTCATGTGATGGTTTTCACCAAAGGTTATTTTATTCTAACAATTTAGCGACTCACTAAACAAGTAATAGACCACGCATCTTAGACAACAAATA
Organism: Hippophae gyantsensis; assembly: GCA_030763125.1. Classification (NCBI taxonomy): domain Eukaryota; kingdom Viridiplantae; phylum Streptophyta; class Magnoliopsida; order Rosales; family Elaeagnaceae; genus Hippophae; species Hippophae gyantsensis. Next base: position 40,231,894 of record CM061038.1, read on the forward strand.
TCACCTTGGACTTATTCTTCTTTTTAAATTAATCCATCCTTGGTGTGTTATGACTTGAAGTGAGAATGGAGTCTTAACAACAAGGCTCGAGGCTAATCACAATAGGAACTTATTCGAAGGTTCGGCACTTTAGAAGTACCCAATTAATATATTGGTATTTTAAACATCTCATATTTTTAAAAGGTTCCATTTTAGTACCCTAATTCAAATATTGATACTCTTTTTATCTTTTTTAAATATTAATTTTAATTTTTTGTCCAAAATACCCTTTAGATTATAAGGATTTTCATTTTCTTATTTTGGAAAATTAACTAGAGTTGAAAAAAGTGAAAATTGTTAATTTTCAAAAGCGTTTTTTTTCCATGACAGCATCATCAATACAAATTGACAATTTATTGGTTAAAAGGTATACACCGTAAACATGGTTCGTACACGAATTGTTTATACTTAACTGGGTTTGACATTTTTTCCTCTAAAGGATAGGTTCCTACACTTCCTAAATTAATTAACCTTATATGATCTTTGTAAAAAGAAAAAATTGATAAGCAAAAATTACAATGTTTGTATCGCCTTCCTAATTTATACCTATCAGTTACTCATGAAAAATATTTTCATCATGCCCTAATGAAATTGCTAGAATGTTATGATTTTTTAGTACTTATTTATGTTATTTGTTTATTTAAAGACAAAAATTTAACAGTTTTTATTTTTTCGTAACTTTTAGTAGAAAGTATCTACAAACCTCTAGATAAAAAAAATCATTTTTTCAATTATAGTTAATCTCTAAAAAGAAAAAAAATTACTTCATTAAAAGGCGAAAAGAGTATTTTAAACAAAAAAAATGTTACTATTCAAAAAGTATAGAAAGGATACCAATATTTGAACTAGGGCGCTAAAACGGAACCTTTTAGTAACATGGGACATAAAGGATACAAATACATTAAATGGTTACCTCTAAGGTACCAATTCCCTTATTCACTTTGATAATCGACAACCTACTTTCCTAGGCCCACACCCATATTCAATCTCACAAGAAAAATTGAGTTTTTAAGGCCAAAGAAAAAGCAAATTATTAATTACCTTGGCTGATTTTTTCGTCAAAAAAATAACTTCTGTTGATTTGACCACGGCATATTTACTAGCATTTTGCTTGGTGACTAGTCAGGGGCATTGGACTTAAAAGGGGCTAAAGGAGGTGAAAACTTCAATTGAGTTACTCAAAATGTTAAAATTAGACAAAAACAAAAACAAAACAACACTATCCTATCACAAATAACAAATTTTTATTGAAAACAGTTTAATAGACCTAAATGTAATTACCATTAATACTACCCCACATCATTTGTGTTACGTCTTAAACTACGAGATACATAGCATTTTCCAACAAAAACTGATGGTTAATAAAAGTCATATTTGATCGATTTTTGATGATCAGCTATTGCCGGTAACAACCTGGGCCTTTTTTAATACGATGTCTTAACACAAATGCCCGTAATTTAATGGGTATGGAGTGTGAAGTCTGAACCTAATTTTCCTTCTATCATTCTAAGCTGAGGAGATATTCGAACAAGTAGAAAACCATAATAACATTATTGTATTCCAAATCTTCTATAACAACAGGGTTAAGTACTCTCCTGGATTATATTCCAAGTTACCAACCAGGTTAAAACAGACAAAAAAATTAAAGGGAACAATTAAAGCAATAGATGAAAGCTCAATTAGAACCATGGTTGTTAAAATTTCATTTTTCTTCCAAAACAAATTAAAAAGAAAAGGCAAAACGTAAGTGGTTTAATTTTTAATTTCACGGTTAAATGCTCAGAACATATTAACTTACCTTGAGAAGTTTCTGAGTATCCTGTGGGTTCATTTGTAGCCTCACAACCTGAGAGAATCTACTGGGATTCACATCTTTAAACTCCAGATTAGAAAACCTGAAAGAATTCAAAGAATAACCAAGCATATCAACGCCACGCGCCCAAAACGGCTTGTTACTCTGCCCATCGGGAATAAGCTCCTCAATTCCAAAATTAACCACCCCATTACCCCCAAATTCCATCTTTGCCCCTCCCATTTCCATCACCAATCCCTTCAGCAGTGTCACCGCCGAAGTCCGATCGCAAGCTGACGTATGCAGACGGATCATCACCGCCCATCCAGCTTCACTTAAAGTATACACACTGGCAAAACACACGTCGGGATCATCCTCCTCTGATCGACCGCCCGGATTGAGCCATGTGTTACGATTGAGCTCGTGTTCGAGGATTTGATGGAATGGGGAAATTAAAGAGTTTGGGTTGGACTGGAGAATGTGAGAGGTCGACGGGAGATCAAAGAGTTGGATTTGGAGGTTAGGGGCGGAGGGAATGAGGAAAGAGAAGGTGTTGGTGGAAGGAGTGAAGTGGAGTTTGGAGCCGAGGATAGGATGGGAAATTTGGATATTGCGTACGGCAGTTTGGAGAAGTGAGATGTCTGGTGGTTTTGAGAGGAGGAGTGCTAGAACTGTGGTGCCTGTGCCACCGGGGACCGATCGGCACCAGCCGTACTCGGTTCCTCCGACTGATCGGATCATGGGTTTGGAAGGTTCGGTGGTGGTGTCGGAGGACATGATTGATCTTGGATGAGACAGAGAGTCAGATAATGATTTGGGTATTATAAATTTATAACTGCAAGTAATACGTGGTTCATATATCTTTATATATAATAAAAGAAAAAAAATGTCATTTCTTTTATTAGTAAAAATATTAAAAAATATTCATTAATTTTTTATTATAAAAAAACTAATTATTATTCATTTTATTTATAAAAATTAAGCCAAAAATTTTTATTAATAAATTTGTTTAAAGATATATTTTTTATCATTTATTCTACCCTATTAAACTAAAAAATTACAAACATAACTAATAAATGTATTATTATCTTTTATTTTTACTTTATTATTAGAATAATTTAAATAATTTAAAATTATTAATTATGTGTTTTATGTACCATTTTTATAAAAAAATAAACTAAATATTGTATTCTCAAAATTAAAAAATTAGATGATATATTATATGCACCATTTTAAAGATATTTTTATTAAATAATAATAATATTATATATTATAAATCTGTTAAAATATCAACTGTTTCATATTTCTTTAGAGTTTTGTGAATCCATATTCAATGATATAATACCATATTATTTGATATATATTTTAAATTTTAAATATATAGTATTTTTTTTTATAAAAATACTAATAAGGGGAGGTCATCGTATATTTTATAAATTTAAAAAGGATTTTTATAATTTAATAAATTATTTATTGTAATTTTTCTATAATTGTTAGTATTATTTTATCTTATAATTTTTTTACATCTATGTTTCAATTTGTAAAAATGTGGACAATTTTTTTTTTTTGTTTAAAAAAATGTGAAAAGTTAAACTTGAATCAAATCATAAAAGAAGACACAAACTAATTATAAGAAGATGAAATAAATATATAAATTTTGTATGTTATCCCTCGTCTTTAATAAGGCAAAAGAAAAAAGAAATGTTATAGTTTTATTTGACGAAATAGTGTTAAAATATCAACGATGACATTTGGCAAGATTTTCAATATTATTTCCAATTAAATATAATGTAATATTTTTATTAAAATAACACATTTTCATAATTAAGTTAATTACTACCGAAATGAGTATTAAATATTCAATATGATTATTAGTAAAGTTTTATTGGTCATTTACCTAATTAAGATACTATGTACATATTTTAATGTTCAAAGATGATTTATCAAAAGTATTATTGAAATTTAATTAAAAATTTACGTTAATAACAAAATTAGTCACATGACACTAAATTTGTGTAAATAAAAAAGTGCACCAAACTTATTAATATAACATGATCAGTAAATTATTGATTTACATAATTTTTTTTAAGTCATAGAAGGTTGAAATTTAAAATATTTTTTTATTTTCTATTATTTATAAATCTCAGCTATTAAAATATAAAATAAAAAAATTTGTGTAAAAAATTTAGATCATTTATCCTGAAAATGGTAAAAAAAAATACTGTATGATAATATAAACAATATTCTTTAAATTAAAATTTTACAAAAAGGGAATTATTTAAAACTTTTAAAAAATGTTTAAGATTTAAATTTCAGTATTATAATTATTTAAAAAAAATAAAAACAAAAGGGGTTTCGTTTATAATTTATCAGGGCTCAAATTGTACACAGTTTTCAAATGGCCCAATAGAATGGAGATGGTCTCCTCGCAATTTCAAATTACGACAAGAAGGAAAATAATTTTAAAAAAAGACAGGGGTAATTAAGTAAAAGAAGTAGAACAGAGAATCAAAATAATCACGACCGTCCGTGTGCATCCATTGAAATAGAGCGTCAATAAATTAGGGGAAAGCGGCTCTCAAATTTCAAATCGCATTTCCAATCCCGCTCTCTTTTTCCACTTTAGAGAAAGAAAAAACCAAAAAAACAGAGCGAAACACTTCGAAAGAGTGAGCGTTAAGGACAGAGAAAAACCTTTTGAGAGAGTAGATCTGGTGCGAGCAATATCACAATAGGTTCGTACGATTCACCATCTCGCCGTCCGACTAGAATGTCCGGCCGTGAAAAAGAGAAGGGCGTCAATGTCCAGGTTCTTCTTCGTTGCAGGTAACTTATTCCCATGTCTGATTTACATGTGAGGGATTTAGTTTTAGTTTTCTTGGGGAAAATTAATTCGATTCTTCTGATTTTTGTTTTTGTTTTCTTTTCTGTTAGACCGTTTAGCGATGACGAGTTGAGAACAAATGCACCACAGATACTTACTTGTAATGAGTACCAGAGAGAAGTCGCGGTATCTCAGAATATTGCTGGGAAACACATTGACCGTATTTTCACTTTCGATAAGGTATTAATACCATTGATTTGTTACTAGCTGTGTTTTTTCTAATTATTCAGAACTCAAAGGAGCGTTTAGTGAAATGGGTATAGGTTAATTTAATAGTTCGCTAAGTACTAATTTGGACTTAGCACTTCAAAAATTTCCAATTCTTAAAACATTTTTACCAAATTTAAACAAACCCAACATATTTTTTTGTAGGATATGTACAGTTACGCGCGCTGCCATTTGTCCTCATTCCCACTTTTGCAAGTTTAGGACCTTGAGTTATGATTTCACAGTTTCACTGAATGAATAGTTGTATTCATTTTGGAACTGGGGACGTTTAATTAGCATATGGCTCTTTTTTGAGTGGTGAATTTACTACGCTAAATAACTATCTACAATAAATCTTTGTGTACCATTTCAATTTTTGAAATTGCTCTTCCACAAGGTAAACTTTAGTTACAATTTCTAGTACCTGTAGTCCATAAGTAAGATATTTGGAAGTACAAATCTTTTCGCTTCTGCATTCAGCGTGTGTAAATCAGCTGGTGTATTCAGTATAGGATGAGAATGCTATGATGTTTATATTTAGGTAGTGTTTTCATTTTAATATTAAGAAGTGGTCTTTAGGATGCTCAAAGTATTGATATTGGCACCTGCAGGTGTTTGGTCCATCCGCTAAGCAAAGAGAATTGTATGAACAATCAATGGTCCCAATAGTGAATGAGGTTCTGGAAGGGTTTAATTGTACAATTTTTGCATATGGTCAAACTGGTACGGGAAAGACTTACACAATGGAGGGCGAATGCAAAAGGGCCAAGGTATAGTATTTGCATGAGTGCCTCTTTTATAATTCCTTTGTCCTTCAGGTTTTATAGAAATTCATCCATTAAGAACAATATGATAGTTTGTTTGATGTCATTGGATATTTAAACAGAGTGGACCTAATGGAGAGTTGCCTCCTGATGCTGGAGTCATCCCTAGGGCTGTCAAGCAGATTTTTGATACATTAGAGAGTCAGAATGCTGAATATAGTGTAAAAGTTACTTTTCTAGAGCTTTACAACGAAGAGATCACAGACCTGCTTGCTCCGGAGGAAATTTCAAGGATTGTTGCGGAGGAGAAGCAAAAGAAACAGTTGCCCCTCATGGAAGATGGGAAAGGTGGTGTCCTCGTGAGAGGTTTAGAGGAGGAAATTGTGACAAGTGCTAGTGAGATTTTTACACTACTTGAGAGGGGTTCATCTAAACGTAGAACTGCAGAAACTTTTCTAAACAAGCAGTCAAGGTAGTTTTTTTCTTTTATTTTTTTAATCATTTTTAATTTTTTATAGTACTTTTTGATTGTTGTTTCCTTCTCTAACTGCATGTGCTTTTGATCTTAGTCGTTCACATTCTCTCTTTTCCATTACAATTCACATTAAGGAAGCAACACCAGAAGGTGAAGAATTAATCAAATGTGGAAAGTTGAATCTTGTTGATTTGGCTGGATCAGAAAATATTTCGCGTTCAGGCGCTCGAGAGGTAGAAATAATGTAACATTTCTTGTACAAGTTTATTTCATATCTTTCTTCTCTTGCTATTTGAATAGGAATTAGTTTTTAAAATTTCATTTTATATCATCTTAATGTTTAACAGGGTCGTGCAAGAGAGGCTGGAGAAATTAACAAGAGTTTACTAACTTTAGGGAGAGTAATCAATGCTTTAGTGGAGCATCTTGGGCACATTCCCTACAGGTTTTGATTACAGCACCGATAAATTTCTTAATTCTTGCTCTTTTTGCCTCTTCTCTAATGAAATGACATGTGAATGAACTCAGGGATAGCAAGCTCACACGATTACTGCGTGACTCACTTGGGGGTAGAACCAAGACCTGTATCATAGCTACAGTTTCACCTGCTGTCCACTGTTTGGAGGAAACCCTGAGTACATTAGATTACGCACACAGGGCAAAGAACATCAGAAATAAGCCTGAGGTATGCTATTATACTAATATTTTTGACGTAAGCATTACATTTGAGCAATCTCCATATTCTTGCAGTTCTGAATTTGTAAGCTTTTACTGATAAGCTGTTGTTCCAATATTTATTTCGATGCATATTTCTAGTGTAACTAGATTTTGATACATGGATTCCTATATAAAATTTTAGAGCTTCTACCCAATTTAGCACTTACATGTTTATGTGAGAGGAATTTCAAGTTCCTGCTTTACTCATACAACATTATAGCTTTCTTGATTAAACTTTTAGGACTAACCAGCATATATCATATTTTGATCGAGTCTCATAACTACGTAATCTATATTGTGTTGCTACCATTGTTGATAGAATAAATCTACTGACTTTACTCTTACCTCACAAACAATGTATACCTGTAGATTATACTTCCCAGTCTAGAAAAATTGAAGTAGAGATTAAGAATGAACTTCTGAAGGGTTTGGAGAGAGAGAGAGAGAGAGAGGGGGGGAGGGGGGGGGGGCATTGGTCATTGTAAAGTTTCATGTTTCGTCTGAAATTTATTTCTTTTGAAGTGGTTCTGTAACTCTTCTTTTTTTTTAAGTGCTATCTGTTGACTATGATCATTTTTCATGGTAGGATTTTCTGTTAATTTCTATTTTATTAATATTTATTAGTATATGTGTATGTTTTGTCTCGGTCACATAGGTGAATCAAAAAATGATGAAATCAACACTTATCAAGGATCTTTACGGTGAAATTGATCGTCTAAAGGCAGGTAAGATGTTTTATTAGTTTATGATGTTGGACTGTATGCAAAAAATTTCGCCTGTATTTTCATTGACTGGGGTACTTTACCTTTACTATGATTATGTTCAGAGGTTTATGCAGCACGTGAGAAAAATGGTGTTTACATCCCAAAGGAGAGATATTATCAGGAAGAGAGTGAAAGGAAGGTAACATGTCTACTGCCTTCCCACCCCCTTTTCCTCAATACTTTTTCTTTTGTTATGCACTCGTAGTGTTATATATTAATTCTTCTTGTTCTCAGGCCATGGCTGACCAGATTGAGCAGATGGGAATTTCAATAGAAACCTATCAAAAGGTTTGTTTTGACCATTCAGCTTACTGATAAAAGTTTTGCTATAGTATTTGATTGCTAATGTTAACATTCTCTTGGCATGTTGCAAACAGCAACTTGAGGAATTGCAAGAAAAAAATAGTGTTCAGGTTGAACAGTGTACTGATTTGAGCACCAAACTCGAAGCCACTGCGGTGAGCCCTTCTGAATTGTTTTTGATTGAATTTGGATTCTTTTAAATGCTGAATTATCAGGTAAACTAACGTGCAGAGAAGCTTGAATCAAACCAATAAACTGCTTGCCAATACTGAGGAAGATTTGAGGAAATGCAAATATACTCTGAAGGAAAGGGATTATATTATTTCTGAACAAAAGAAAGCAGGTATACTTAATTATGCTTGTATATGATTCTTCTTTGTGCTTGTATTCTTCTCTGTGCTGAAGATGCTAAATGTGTAAAACAGAAAATGCTTTGGCTCGTCAAGCATGTGTTCTACGGTCTGATTTGGAGAAAGCCCTTCAGGATAATGCTTCATTGTTCTCGAAAATTGGTCTGTGGTCATAATATGAAATAGTTATCTCATAGCTACTCATGTCCCTATCTTGTTTGGTAATGTGTTATTTATTTAACTTTTTACAGGTAGAGAGGATAAGCTGAATACTGATAATAAAGCTGTGGTGAACAAATATCAAAAAGAGCTTTCTCATCAAATTAATTCACTTTGCACTGTGGTTACAAAATCAATCTCTTGTCAGAACGAAAACATACAATGTGTTGAGAATCTCTGTAATTCTTTATTAGATGTAAATGATAAGGTACCATATAATATTTATTACTTTTTCCCATTTTCTTAGGATTTTTTGTTGTTTGACTCTTAATTTCTTTCATGAAAATTCATAAATGACCAGTAAAGTGCTGTTTTCAGGCTGTTGTAGATTTAAAGAAGAAAGTTGCGTCTTCCAGGGCTATGTACCTTTCTCATATCGAAGCAATGCAGAATGTTGTCCACTTACATACGGCAAACTCTAATGCTAGTTTAGAGGATATCTCATCTTTTGCTTCTACTAATGCAAAATCCATTGAAGAAGTAATTACCACAAAGCTTAGATCTTTTTAACCACTTTAGGATCTAAAGCAGTGCCTATGTCATATAAAGCTATTTTTTTGTGATTGTAAAATTTCTTACGTAATCTCTATTGGTATATGGATCAGTTTTTAGCTTCAGAGGCTGGTAATTTGGCTTTGATGTTTGACGATCTTCAGAGTACACTTTCAACACAGCAGGGTGAAATGGCTGTTTTTGCAAAAGAGTTGCGGAAGGTTTGTATTTCATAGTTCTTTTCTCTCTTTAATTCATGTTTTCTATGTTGATATTTTGAGTATTTTGGTTTATCATATCTATTTCCCTTTTTTTTTTGTTTAAACAATGAATTGTTATTTCAAAGGTGGCCTTGTAGAGTCACAAATGACAACTGAAACCAAATGTGTATTATGTTGCTGATTTCACTTTGACTTAACCATTGTTTTCGTCTTTTCTAGTTCAATGGTTTACTTGCCAAAGTGATGTTACTTGTGGTTTAAATGATACAGAGATTCAATGCTAGTATCCAGCATACAAAGGACATATTTGAATATTCACAAGAGTTTCTTAGCAATCTGTTGGAAGAATCGAAAAGACTTGAAGATCATGCTACCCAGGTCAATGAAATCAAAATGAAGAGCATTTCCGAGTTTCAGAAGGTTTATGAGGTTAGTCAAACAGGTTTTGCCGGGAAAATTATATACCTAATCAATGCATGACATTCAATTATGTTCTCTTCAGGAGCAGTCAAAATCTGATGCAGAGAAGCTTATTGCTGATATTTCAACTTTGGTTTCAAGTCACATTAGCCGTCACAAAGAGATGGTTTGCTTAGGCTTATTTTTGTTATTTCTTCTATAATTGTCTTGGATTTTGTGTTCTGTTCATAATTATAATGGTTTTGCTGGCAGGTTGAGTCTAGGCTTGTTGATATGAGAGAAAGTGCAATTGCAGAGAAGACATTCTTGGATGGTCATGTCTCTTCAATGGAGGGTATTACAACTGATGCAAAACGGAAATGGCAATCGTTTTCAATGCAAGCAGAAAATGATACTAAGGACAGTGCAGACTACTCTGCTGCAAAGCATTGTCGTATGGAGGTTCTTCTACAGCAGTGGTAAATTATCTGTCTCCTGTGTCTTGAATCATTTGAGCTGACAAATGTGCTATCTGACCTTTCCATTCTTCATTGGTTTTAGTGTAAGTACAGCTGGTTCAGCTCTAAAGCATTGGGAAAGTGCACGTGAGTCTGTTAATGAGATGGGAAGTAAACATGTTTCAAGTATTATGGAACTTGTCAGGTGAAGTTCAATTTTTCCATCTTCCTTTAGTATTGTATATTCCTACATGTTTGGATTTTGTTTAGATAAAATTTACATGTTTTAGCATGCTTGTTTTAAATAATAATATTGGGAATATTAGAAGATTGTAATGTGTTTTCTGTTTTCCCTAGTCCCAAACATCAAGCAGATTTTTATTCTTGTTGAATCATTCTTGGTTGCAGGAGTGCCTCCGATTATAACGAGCAACACAACAATGAGATTAGTTCTGAAAGGGCTGCAGCTGAGCAGGATGTGGCTAAGAATAGCGACAATGTCCTTCAGCATGTTGATCGTAAGTGCTATTTTTAATGTCTATGCAGTGTTTTTCTTAAATTTAATTCTCAATCAAATCTTCTTGCTCCCACAGGAGATATGACATTCATTGTATTTGGAGTAAGTAAGATATAATGTTTATGGAACACTCTACAGGTTTGCATAAACAGGAGAAATCATTAGTATCTGGAGTCGTTGAATCTGTTAGATCTCATTCAAATACACTAGAGACTTTCCGGGAGGATCATTCTGGCCAAGCTGCATGCATAGAGCAGAGGGCACAGGATACATTCCAGAACTTATATATGGTAAGTTTCTCTGCACATCATAGTCAGATTAGGTTTAGAAGTGTTGTTCCAATTTGAAAAGGGCATCTAATTTGTGTTTGAGAAGTGATGACTAGTCTTTTTATGAACCATACTACATTAAATCGAAATGAAGGAGATATCATGTTACATTTTTTTTCCCTTAGTTGTCAGTGTTGAATTTTGTACAAACTAGTAATGTCTTTTTAGAATTCAGACCATGCAAGATGAATCATTAGCTCTTACAACTTACAAGTTTGGTATCTGTAATAGGATTATGAACCTACTGGCACCACTCCAACAAGATGTGAACAGGAGGTTCTGAGTAAGGAAACTATTGAATCTCTTCGAGCTGTGCCGATGGAAACCCTAGTAGAGGAATTCAGGGAAAATCATTCGTACGATTCATTAGATGAGAAGGAATTGAAACCATCACTTATACCACGTTCACCCCTTACCCAACTGAATTAATTAAAATGCAAGAAGAAAGAAGTTTGTATTTGTATCATTAGTATGTGATGTTATCATCACCAATAGAATCTTTTAAGCTTTAGCAGGTGACCCAGGGTTCAACTGCACGTTTTTCTTGACGTGAGGAGGGTATGAATAAATCCTATCTTTGGGATTTATCAATTTGTAGCTAGATGAAAGAATGTATATTGGAGAAGAATATACATGTTCTAAGTTTTATTTCGTTGAATAACGTTTCTGTTTCATCTGTTTATTTTTAGCAGTAATCATAAGTAAACTTTTTTAGTTTAATTCTTCTATCCGATTTTTGTGTTTGTGCTATTAATACACAGCAAGCATGTGTAAGAATGGTTGGAAGTATAAATTCTTGTTGCATAATTTATTTTTTTCCATGTGTTTATTAATAGTTGTTGATAAAAAAAAAGTGATATTAAAAATGTGATAGATGAATTACTTATATTTTTCATAACATGTAAAAAATGATGATTTGTTATTGTGTTAAATAAAAATTTGTTATTAAATGAAATGCAATTTGGCCGGTTCGAAAATTTTAATCCTCAAATTATCCCTTTAAAATTATAAATTTGCTTTGATTTTCTTGTGCTTTGAAAATATGTAAAAGCACTTTTGATTGGAAAAAAAATTTGGACCAGAGAAAAGAAAAAAATGTAATATTATAGAAGCATAATTTCACTTTTGTCCTCAAATTGTTTTTGAATAAAATTAATTTTATTAAAAGCATAAGTAAACAAATATTCGTATATTGGTATTTTCATAGCTTGAAGCTGGTTTTATTTACATGGAAAATGATTATGAGCTATATAATGATGACATATCTTACAAGAGATAAGTTATCTGATTAAGCATGCCAACTAACCTATGATAAAGGTTTGGCATTTACCAAAATAATAATAATAACGAATCCTCAGCCTAATCGTTTGGAAAAAATAAATAAATCAACACGCACTATTTAATATGAAAAAAAAGTTAGAGCAGATCTACTTTAAACTTACATTAATTAATTTATTTTTATTTTTTAATTATACTAATTACACTAGAAATTTAAATATTTTATATATTGAAATAAATACATATTCACAAATTCAATTATTGATATATATCAACTTAAAATCCTCTTAATGTTCATTTGTTAATATATATCAACTTAAAATCTTCTTAATTTTAAAGACCGACATTGAATGTTCACTGCATTTTAAGAAAGAAACAAACTTTATCACTAAAGTACCATTCACATTGGAAATGTTCCGGTCTAAAATCATTTCAAATATTAAGTTCCCAACATTAGTTACATTAATTCGTAAGAAAAAGGAGTTAATTAGTTAAATGATAAACCTAAATGGTTTATAAAAATAAGCTCTATAGTAAGTAGAATTTGTGTTTTAAAAATTACATAAAATAAATATTTATAACATTAAACATGAATAAAGTGCCTTAAACAGTTTTTTTTTATAAATAGGTTATTTTAATTATTTTTCTTTTTAGTAGCTTCCATCAAGTAAATTTAATTTAATTTATATTATTATATTTAAGTTAGAGAAAAATATATACATGATAAGAAATAATGTTTAAAATAAACTAATCTTTTTATTTTCTTTCAATTTTTTTAAAATAAATTCACCTAATTTTATGAAGTTTATTTTTGTTAAAAAAACTTACGAGATATTTGTAAGCATGAAATTGTTATGTTAAAATTAGTATTTTTTTAATGATAAAAAATAAAAAAGATTAATTAATTTCCAACTATGTCACGTTTTCATGTATGTATTTTTTTTAATTTAAATATAATAATATAAAATTAAAGTAAATTTTTTTTTTTTTTAAACAAAATGACTTAAGATGAGAATAGAGATGTCAAATGATCCATCTACCACATACCATTCCCATTTAACTAAGCCATTATGGTTCTATGACCTAAGCAGAACCCACCTTGTCTAAAAGCTAACCATCTCACTCTAACATAATTTGATATGGATTATTACTATGGGTTGATATCCAATTTAACGAGAAATTATTATTTTTATTTCATTTTGTTTTTATTGTGAATGATAAGATAAAAGAGAAAATAATATATTGGAGTCGTACAAAAAAAGAAATGTTGAAAATCTAAATTGATGATTTTAGAATGTAGTAGAATATAAACAATCTCTTATAAAATTTATTATAAAATGAGCTTAATTCCCTGTCTAAATTTAGAATCACAAATGAGCCATATTTTTTGCAAGCTAGTAATTATTACATTTCAAGAATAAGTTAAAAAAATTCTTCTAAATTTAAACAATCTTTAATAAAATCAATATAATTTTTCAAAAAAAATTTAAAATCACAAATCTTAAAATTTTTTAAAAACTAGTTTTTTAAAAATTTCTAATAACATATGAAATTATTCATATAATTTCGTGAGTTAGTAAAAATTATATTTCAAAAATGAATTAAAAATGATAAATATAATCTTAACAATTATTAGTAAAATAATCATAATTGTTTTTATAAAAAATTTAAAATTAAAAACCGTAAAATTTCTTAAAAATTAGAATTATAGAACTTTTTAATAATATATGAAATAAATTATAATATTTTGAGAGTTAGTATATTTTATATTTTAAAAATGTTAAAAAAAATCTTAATTTGTTTTAATAAAATAAGCATAATTTTTTTATAAAACTCAAAATTTAAATTGTAAATTATTTTTGTAAAATAGACTCCTTGATATTTCGATGATATATGGATTTAATAATAAATTATTATAAATTAATATAACTTAAATTTCATAATTAAGTCAATTATCATATCTTTAGCATCAATTATGTATTGTATATTTTTTAAAGTAAAAACTTGTATTCAAATTCTATATTTATTGAAACATTTTAATATAATTTTTATTTTATATTTAATTTTAATTCAAGATAATTACTCAAACTATAAGGTTAAAAACATTTAAATATATAATGATAAAGAAAGTGAATTAAAGTATATTTATAACACTAATTATTATAAGATTTAATGTTTTATTCATTGTTTTCTATTTATTTACAAAATGATTAATTTGAGAATTTTTTTAGATAAATGGATGTATCATCTTCTCCCACACCAATATCATCACCCCCATTAAAAATATGAATGTTATAATATATAGGATAAATTCTCAAATATAGTGACATGTATCATAGGTTAATTTGACTTTTATCATCGCACCCCCATTTTTTAGAACACATCCTATTTGACATGAATCATTCAAAAAGAAAAGGAAGTGATTAAAGTGGTTTATTTGTTAAAAAAAATAACTTGGGATGTAATTAATTAAAATAAAAATAACATCTAAATAATATTAATGAATTTAACGTAATTCAACTTTAAATTAATCTAAATTATTTTAATTTAATTTAAAAAAAATTAATTCGAAGATATTTAATTTGAAATAATATGATGTATTTTTTTAATAATAAAAATATATAATTTTAACATAATAAATAATTTTTTTAAAATTATAAATTATAAATATATTATTTTTGTTATTTTTTAATATGTTTGGATAAGAGTGGTTAACCAGATATACACAAACTCATAATATTGCTAACTGTACTCTTTTCACACTTCTTGTATTTTTTCTTTGTTCCTAACTCACACATTAAAAATAATTCCCCTAATCTACTCTTTTTTTATTTATTTACGTGCTGTTTCTTAAGTACTCAAGTTTTGTACGTTCCATCGACATTAATATGGTCAACGAATTGTTTGGTAGGAAAGTGTTTTTGAAAGATTATTCATTTACTTTAGTGAATTCTAACATGCATGACTCTTTCTTACACCTAGTGATATTTTTTCGATTAATGTGGTATATATTTCAATAGGACCCAAAACCACTGAAGTTTATGATCATAGATTTAGAATGATGGCAACATGACAAGAAATGGTGGAGAGATTATTATAAAATTATTATTTAGAGTGAATTCAGATTAAATAGAAGACTTTTAAACAGTTAAAATGTATATAGATTTTATAGAATTTTAAAAACTTAGTTTTGACAAATTCTAGTGATATGAGAGGAATGGAGAAAGTGTTGAAAGGATGGGGAAAAAAATACATAAAATGTATTTTTAACTCAAAAATTCATGCATAAAAAAATTGCAAGTTTTAAAAATCCTTTAAAATTAAGGCTTCATTATATTATTGGTTCTCAAATAAAACTTCAACTAAGTTTAAGTATAAATCTTAAATTTTTTAAAATTATAGTATTCGAATTTAAAAACTATTTCTAAACTTTTAAATCATATGATTATGTTATTAAAGTTTTAAAATTTAATAAATAATTTTTAAAATTTTGAACCATAAATATGTATTTTTAATAATCAATCTAAAACTTATTTATTAAATTTAAAAATCTAAAAATTAAATAATAAGATTTAAAAATTGTGAAATTTTTAAAATTTGAGGATTACAAAATAAGAACATATGTATGAAGTTGCTCAAAATATGAAAATTAACATGTAGTTAAGCCTTAAATTAATGTTTTTTTTTGTATACATTCATATTTTTAAAGACTTATCTAAAATTTTAATTAAACATATCAAAATTCTTTAAATTTTACAATTATCTTAGAGTTAAAATCATTAAAAAAAATTAAATTGAATATATATGATATTGAGTAATATTAATGAAATCATTAAAATTTTCAAGAATATCTTATTTTTGGCTAATATTTGTATGGTTTGTTGGAGTTATCTGGATAATAATCTATTTGAAAATTCTCTCCTACATTAAGATACATTCACGATTCTTTAAGTTTTCATGTATATCTTTATCATGCTGGCTATCTTATTTTAAGTCAAATATTTGAACACATTAAGTATAGTTTGATATGAAAAAACATATATCTTCTTAAGAAAAAAAGTTCTTATATATTATGTATTGTGAACAAAAATGTTATAAAAAAATATTATTGTGAAAAAAATGATTTTTTTTATATTTATAATTAAAATTTAACATAACCTAAATAAAAGCAACTTTGAACGTGTAAATATGCTTTAAAAAAATTCAACCTAAGCAATATTAAATTGGAGAAGTTTATTGTATTAATAAAACTGATCGATAAGCTTCAACTTTAAATGCAAAATTTAAATTATTTTCTTTTTATTTTTTCCAAAAATAACCACCAGAAAACCCATGCCTTACTTGTTTTGGGTCTATCTCATACTAATCTATATAATAAGTCCCAAAGTCCCATTTTGCCTCATAATTTGTTCTTCTATATTTTTTTTTCAATTTTTAAATTTCAATACTTTTATTTTGATAATCATCAATTAACTTCCATTAAAATGAAAATTCAAAAGTTATTATCAATGTCTAATGTGTTGGTTTGTTTTTATGATTATGATTATAAAAAATATTATTCTAATTGAAGCATCGCATAAAATTTTATAATCAATTTTACTTATTATTATCGTATCATCTTTTTATTTATTTGTACAAAAATTTTCATTACAATATATTATTATTTCTTCGTCTCTTAATCTCTTAGGGTTAACAAATTGAATAATTTTTCTATGTTCTTATTGTCATGATCATAGGTTGTTTTTCTATTTCTTTTTTATATTTCATTAAAGAGTGACTGTGTCTTTTTCTTTTTTTTTTCTTTTTCATACCTAGGTATCAATAGACTTAAACTTTGATACATTAATATTTCTTTTTGGTATCAATATTTTTATTTAACATCTAAGTTTTATTCTTCTAGTATTTCAAAATTTGTTAATATTTATGATTTATTATTTATTCATTTTTTTGAAAATTTTTATTTATTTCTATAAATTTATTTTATCAATATATTGAAATATTATAATTGTTTCTTAATGAATATTTTACTATATCGTGTACTAAAAATTGATAATTTTCTTCTTTCATTAAATCTCTTATTTCGAATTTGTAAGCTAAACTTAATATTTGATTTAAGTTTTTATCATTAATGTTAATGACAATCTCAGGTTTACTATTTCTAATATCCTAATTTTTCATGAATCATTATTAATAAAACATTTTTTATATTTATTATTCTATTCTCTAACAATGTTAGTTTTATTGGTGTATTGATTCTTTTTTTAAAATGTGTTTTTATTAATGTTTGGATTCATCTTAAATGTATACATTCCTCCTAAATAGATGCATCAAATTTTTTGTTTGTCATTTTGAGAGATTTTTGATAATTTATTCATAATGATTTCTTTATTAATTAATGATATATTATATATTTATTTTATCAATTCCTTTCTTAACATTTAATTTTTTTTGTATTTTTTTTACTAATTATATTTTATTGTGATATACATTATGAGATGTCTTGGATTATTATTTCTTTTATTTATTATTTTTCGTTTCTTGATCCTTTATTATTTTTTTCCTTCTTAATGTATAAAATCATTATTAATTTTCGTTAACTTTACTTTTCATTAAATTTAGAAAGTATTTGTAATATTTTTAAATTTTTTAAATATTTTATGATATTTTTTCAAGAGAT
Organism: Hippophae gyantsensis; assembly: GCA_030763125.1. Classification (NCBI taxonomy): domain Eukaryota; kingdom Viridiplantae; phylum Streptophyta; class Magnoliopsida; order Rosales; family Elaeagnaceae; genus Hippophae; species Hippophae gyantsensis. The sequence goes on from CM061038.1 coordinate 40,249,779, forward strand.
ATTATTAATATCATCAATTAATAAAAAATAATTATAATTAATAATCGCTATCAAAGTTTCAAACCCACTGAAAAAAATTATTATACTTATCATCAAAAACACCATTATGCTATTAACTATTTCCATGCTTTGAAATCTCTCTCTCTCTTTCTCTCTGTGTGAACCTGACATTAATATTTTATTTTTTAAGATTTTGTATATACCTTTGTATGCTGTATTTTTAAATTTAATATTAGTTTTTTTTTAATTATTAATTTCCTTTTGAGGATTCGTAGGAGGAATTACTTTTTAAATAATATTATATAATTCATATACATTCTACAACGCGCATAATTCTTAATCATTGTCATAAACCACAATTTTAGTTTAGTCCATCTAGATGAATCTTGTCATGCCAACATATTCTAGTTTTTGGGAAAAATCTCGTATACATAGAAAACATGAATACGTCATAAAATAATATTTTAATTTTTTATTTTTTATTAAAAAAATTTAAAAATATAGACAAGATTAATGATATTAATAAATAATATATAACATATTATAAGTAATAGTTACTCGAAAAAAAAAAACAAATTGATTGCCATTTTAATAAACTCATGCCAATGCCTTAGCAAATACCCAAATCCAAAATAGGGAAGATGGTATAAAAATGTCAAAATCTGAAACTTAATTACCATTTTTTTCTTGATAATTACCAAAAACTACTCTGTATTGAAGTCATGCATGTAATTATACCATTTTCTTATGTATTTGCAGGGCCTGACACTTGGTTGTTTCAGTCCTCTTTCTTTTACTTGCCTTAGGTTTCTTTCACTTTAATGTTCTCTAAATGGAGTTGAAAAAAAATAATATATTCTAATAAAAAAATGGAATAAAAATAAAATAAAAAGTAACTCAAGATATATATATATATATATAAGTTTAAATATATTATTTTATTTTAAATTATATTTAATTAAATAATAATTATTTAAATATATTTAATATTATTAAATTATTACTTTTATTTTCATTGTTAAATTTTGATAGTATTATTTTTTATAATTTTTCTAATATTTTAACTTCTTTTTTAAAATATGTGTGTTGTGTCTTTAAATTATAAATGAAGTTTTATTTTAAGTAAAGAAATTCTACTATAAAAATATATAAAATATTAATTTTATTTTTAATATATCATAATAATATTATAAATTAAATATTATAGTAATAATAATAATAATAATTTAACTAAAATAATATTATTATTCTTTATATTTGAGTATTTCTTTAGACATAAATTATTATAATATATAATAATTAAATAATATAATTATATTTTTTTCTGTCACATTAACAGTAACTTAATAATAATAATAAACTTTTTGGTATTTTATAGAAGCATTAAAATAGGAGGCTTCTATTAATGGAATAACAGTGATGTTTGATCCAGGTGAGAGTATCTCGCGAATATCATCACTTGTGTATTATTTATATCATGCTTCAAAAAATGAAAAATAAAATAAAATAATTCATCCTTATTTGAAAGTACTTTATAAAAAGTAAAAATAAAAAAAGAAGAAGATAAAGTCAAAGGTAATTGTCGTATATGGTCCGACCAAATGCACTGGAAATTAAAATATTATCTCAGCCGTCGGAAACTGTAGAGTTTAGCTCGACGGTCAAATCGAGGAGGGATCACCTTCAACATTCTGTCCCATTATCTGGATTAAAATAATTATAATATATATATATAATATTAATATTTTAGTTTTACAGAATCATCGAAGAAATATGAAAATATCATCAATAGTTTAAAAAATATACGATAAGTTGTTAATTTTAATTAAAATATCACCAAAATTTTATTTATATTATAATAGATTTTTGTTTCATAATTTTATTATTATTAAAAATTTCGAACAACTGCCACTGTAATATAAACTAATTATATAAACAAAACTACCAATTGACGATAAAAACAAAGAACAAAAACAAATTGCTACCGTATATCAGAATTACACAAATGTACTTTATAGCATTCATCAAGCCATCAAATCCTTATAGCATTCATTAAATTATATCAGAATTACACAAATGTTTATAGCATCAAGCCATCAAATTAATCCTTGTGTAGTATGAGTACTATACATTTGGAACGTACGTATGGTATTAAGAAAGATAGGTACATACCAGATAATAACTCGACAGATAGTTGGAATGGACTAAGATATGATTATGGAAACTTTTATGCCTCAAAGACATTCTGTATATGATCCTGTTAAGGGGAGAAGAATTTTATAGGGTTATGCCAGTGAGTCTGATACACCTACTGACAATGTTCAAAAGGGATGGCCTAGGCTGGAATTTAGGTAAGTTATTAAAGTCTAATTGTAATTAATAATTTCGTAACACATTATTTAAAATATATGATCAATACATAGTATTTTTCAAAAAACATTTTTTCATTTGTCATGGACTTGGATTATAAGCAGATGTCGAGGTTACCTTCTCATCCCCAAGTTTAGACAAAGGCGAAAAGTTTGATTCACGTTGGGTAAATGTCCAAGATCTCTGTGCTCAAAAGCGTTCAAAAGTTGAAAGTGAGCTTGGGCCAATTGGGCTTTTGAATTGGCTTCTGAGGACCTAAAAGAATTTACTCCTATTTTCTTTAGGATTTTCCAAAGACTCAAACAAGTACAAAGTTCTCTCGTGCTCTGATGCATGCAAGCAGGTTTGAACTAACTTTTCTAATGGAAAAACACTATTTTCAACAGCTTAATTGATGCAGCAGTGATTTATTGGTTAAGAAAAAATGAAATTAATTATCTTAATTAATAGATAACTATCATATCAGTTATAACATTACAACAAATTGTTGTAAATAGAAGTGATCTTTCTCAACGTATCATTTTGATTATTAAAAAAATATTGTTACATTTTCTATAGTTCATGCACTAAATTTCCCCCTTTTTTTCTCAATTTGGCTACACGTGTTCTACTAGAAGAAAAGGAACGTATAAGCCATCATTTGCTTGCTTTGTAGATGCAGATTTCGCAAATAAGAGCTATCCCTTAGAAGTTTTGTATGTATTCTCTTAAATACTTATCATAATTATTTTGTTTCCTTTTTTTAAGTAAAATAGATATATTAGTCTTTTTATTTTCAACGTGTACATACTTGATCACTTTGTTTCAAAAACTCAAGAAAATCTCACATAATCCTTATCAAATTAAAATAATATAATATTTTTTGAATGTGTTAATTGCACTATATATTATTAATGATGAGTTTGCATATTAATCACTTCGTGGTAGAAAATTTTGAAGAAGGAGGGAAGACGTATATAACATCTAGAGTCTATCCACTTGTAGCAACCTTGAAGAATGCTCACTTGTATGTGTTCAACAATGGAAGTGAAATCGTTACCGTAGAGAATATCAATGCATGGAGTATGAAGCTTCCTACAATGAACTAAAAGTGTTTAGATAAAATGTCTATAAGTATAAATCTCATATCGATCAGATATTAGATTTTTATTGTACATATAACTTTAAATAATTTTTTATCTCACGACTTAAGTTTTGAGATGAAATTAGGTTCAAATTTAACATGATATCAGAGCTAATTCCTTGACTTATTTATTCTCATTGGCACCCAAGAACCTAGCGGCGAACTCACCCCCGGGCTTTGTCCCACATCAATCAAATATTAGATTTCTACTATACATATAACCTTTAATAATCATTCATCTTATAACTTGAATTTTAAAATAAAGTTAATTGAGTCTAACAATGTGGTTTAATGCTTATACAAAACATGAACTGAAGTACTGAAGTATCATAAAAAATATGAATGTTCTTTGTATATATTTCGTACCAAATTATGTTCTATTATATTTGAAATTAGTTTTTTGTTTTCTAATTCATTTTTTAAAAAATAAGTAAAACTTGTTGGATATCTAATTTTTGTTTTATGTTTTTTAAAATATGAAAACAAAACACATCAAACTTCTTGGTAAAAAATATGTTACATGTTGTGATTTTAGTTTTTATTTTTTCATTTATAATCTCAATTTTAATTGTAATTATTTAGAAAAGTGAGGAAGAAGAAAAAAGTTCGTATTTGTATCATTAGTATGTGATGTTATTATCACCAATAGAATCTTTTAAGCTTTAGCAGGTGACATACAAAGGGTTCATGCAACTGCTCGTTTTTCTTGATGAGGAGGAGGGTACGTATCAATAAATCCCATCCATGGGATTTATCAATCTGTTGCCAGATGATGAAAGAATGTATATCGGAGAAGAATATACATGTTCTAAGTTTTATTTCCTTGAATAACGTTTCCGTTTCATCTGTTTGTTTTTAGCAGTAATCACATGAATCTCTTTCAACCAAATGTGGATTTTGACATTCATTGACGTTGATGACAATAAATTTACTTAATTTAGTGTCATTTGAGAAACTAGCAGGACCATAAATTAATTTCCAAAAAAAAAAAAAAAAACTTGTGACTTATTTAAGTAGATTTTTATGAGTAGAATTCTTCCATCCAATTTTCTGTGTATTGTTATTTGTAGACAAAATTGCATGCAAATCAATTGTACCCTTTTCTCACTTCCTAAATTTTTGCTTTCTTCCAAACTCTCACGTTAAAATAATTCACCTAATTATCAAAGGAAAAAAAATGTATTTATTGTATTTTTTTACCAAATGAATATATTAATCACATTATTATTAGATTAGTTGTATATAATTTTTTAAAATAAACATTTTAATAATGAAATTTATGAGTTAGTTATTTTAAGTTTTTTCGAAAGATAATTAATATTAATCCTATAATTTATTAAAATAATTAAGCGTTTTTAGTTCATTAAAAGTATTAAAAAATGAGTACTTACATTACCTAACTTTCATAAATAATGAGATATTAAATATCTAATTTAAAAATTAAAATATTTATTTGTACGTAATAACATAAAGATCTCTAATATAAAATACAATAATTATATACATATAATACAAAATGTAATAATTATAAATTTAAATAATTTAAATTAAATAGTTATGTGATTTATAGTTACTAGTTTTTATTGTTAAAGTGGCATTTGAATTTTCTACTCTATGCACATTATATACTCCACAAATTATTTGGTAGGGAAATGTTTTTGAAACATCATTCATTTACTTTAGTGAATTCTAACATGACTTTTCATTAAATTAGTTATTTGTTGTTTTGACTGTTAGTGTGGTATATATTTCAATAGGACCCAAAACCACTCAAGTTTATGATCAGAGATTTAGAATAATGACATCATGATAAGAAATAATTGAGAGATTATAAATCTTTAACTATTTATGGAGAGTAAATTTAGGTTAAAAGACTGTTAAACAAATCTAAATTTGTATAGATTTTGAAGATTTTTATAGAATTTTAACAACTTATTTTGACAAAGTCTACTGGTATGAGAGAGATGGAGAAAATGTTGAAAGGGAAGAAAAAAGATAGAAAAACGTAGAGTTAAAACTTCTCTAAGTTTCACACGTTAAAATGTACACAATTTTTTTTTTTTAATACATTTAAATTTTTAAAAACTTCTCTAAGTTTCACACGTTAAAATTCTATAAAAATTTACTTAGAGTTAAAACTTAAAATCATTTAAAATATTTAATTGAATACACGTGGTATTGAGTGGTACAATGCAATAATTTGTTTTTGACTTTATTAATTATTATTTAATTGTTGGTAAAATCACTAAAAAATTTCAAAATATCTTATATTTGATAATAGTCTGTTTGAAAATTCTTTCCTACATTACAGGCTTCTTAATTTCTCATGTATATCTTTATTTAGTGGGGATAAAATCCACTATTTCCTTTTTAAGTCAAAAATTTAAACACGTTAAGTATTAATCTTAAAAAAATGTATATTTTTATTTGGAAAAAATTTCTTTTGTATATATATATATATATAAAGTATCGTGACAAAAACAATTTTTTTATAATTATGATTAAAATTTAACAAAATCTAAATAAAAGCAGTATTGAACGTGTAAATATGCTTTTAAAAAATAAACCTAAACAAAATTAAATCGGAGAAGTTAACGGTCTTTATAAAACTGATCGACATGCTTTCAAATTTAAATGCAAAATTTAAATTATTTTCTTTTTATTACTTTCAAAATTAGTTTCTATTAATCTTTACTCAGTTTAAATCCTAACCTTTAAAAATACATCTAATGATCTAGATAATTTTATATTATTAAATAAAAAATTTATTATAAAAAAATAATAATCACTAATTGATAGAGATCAATATAAAAAAATAAAAATAAAAAATCATTAAAGGATTCACTTCCCACCGAAAAACCCTTGCATTACTTGTTTTGGGTCAGCCTCGATCGTACTAATCTCTATAAATAAGTCCCAAAGTCCCATTTACTCCATAACTTTCTTCTATCTTTTTTCATTACTTTCAAATTTCAATTTTAAACTTTAAGTTTTCAAATTTAATACTTGTTATTTTGGTAATCATCAATTGACTTCCATTAAAATGAAAATTCAAAAGTTATTATCAATGTTTAATGTGTTGATTTGCTTTCTATGTATGATTATGATTATAAACAACAATATTGTGGTTGAAGCATCACACAATGTTTATAAAGAGTGGCAGTCTCTGTTTGATAAGGGCTTTGAGTCTAAGCATGTCTACAAAACTGGCTTTCATTTTCAACCTTCAAAACATTGGATTAATGGTGCGTTCTTCTCACAATCTTTAATAATTTACTTACACTTTTGATGCAAATTCAACTTTTTTTTTCTTTTTTAAATTTAACTGCTGTTTAGTTATTTATTTTTTTCATTTAAGTTTGGAGTTTTACTATTGCATTTGTGAAATGAGATTTTTTTTGTTCGTTAAAAAGAATAACATTCTTAAAATTTATCACAAAAATAATGTCTATATTTTTTATATTTTAATTTAAAAATTATCTAATTAAATAACGTTTAAAATTGAATTATAATTATTTGCATATATTAAATATTGAACGAGATATAATTGAAAAATTATTATAAGTTATTTTTATGTTATAAGTTTTAGAAATGTCATTTATTTTTGTAATTTTACTTTTTTTATGTTATATCCATTACTGTGTATTAAATTTAAAAAAAAATCAGGAATTGAATTTTTATAACTGAAATTAACTTAAAAAATAATCGCTTAATTTTATAGGATGTATCTTATATATTCTCTAAGTTTGAATGACCACGTGAAATGGTTTCGATCTTGTACAAAAAAAAAAATCATAATACTTATCATCAAAAACACCATTATGTTGTTATTCCCATATCTTTGATTTCTCTCTCTCTCTCTCTCTCTCTCTCTCTCTCTCTCTCACTTAATATATGTGTTAACAGCGAACCCGATATTGTTAGTTTAAGCTTTTGTATATATCTGTGTATGCTGTATTTTTTTAATTTAATATTAGTTTTTTTTCAAAAAAATTATCAATTTCCTTTTTTAGAGTACGTAGGAGAGATTTGAATTATTTTTTTAAATAATATTATACAATTCATATATATTTTGTTTAACTAAGCTCTAATAACACGTGTAACTTTTAATAATATATCTTAATTTTAATTTAATACTCTTGTCATGCTCACATGTTATCCATGGTTCTTACACATAATAAAGATATCGTAGTAAAATAAAATTATTTTAACTCTTTGTTTTCATAAAAAAGAAAAGAAAAAGAATTTAAAAATATGATAAAGATCAAATAGTTATATTAAAAAAAACGTATAAGTTGATTCTTATTTGTGAGAACTCATGCCAATGCCTTTGCAAATACAGAAATCCAAAATAGGGAAGGTGGTATAAAAAGTTACCAAAAAAAAAAAAATACTTTCTGTATTGAAGTCATGCATGTAATTATACCATTTTCACATGTATTTGCAGGGCCTGACACTTGGTTAATTAAATAGTAATTATTTTAAGATTTTAATAAATTATTTGTTTCCATGTCTTTATTATCAGTATATGTACGTCTTTACTACTAGTATATTTAAAGGAGTGTCATGGTGAGCACTTGGTGCTTTCATGCATACAGTGAACTTCATTTTCTTAAATTTTCAAGAATGTTATTCATTACATGGTAAAAAAAGTCAAATACCATTTAAAAGTGATAAAATGATATTAATTATTAGATTGAAGTACTAAAATATAACTTTCTAATAACAGACATTAACCAAGTTATCTGACCCAACAAAAGGAAAACATATAACAAGAAAAGAGAGGAAGCAAGAAGGAAGAATGAGTTTTAAAGTAAATAATCAAAATGTGACAACCAAAAATTAAGTATATAATCAAAATAAAAAAATAAGTAGCCATTAGTTTTTTATAATAAAAATGAGTTTTTTTTTGGTTCATTATTATTGCAAAAAGGGTTATAGGAGAACAAAAGATTCAATTTTAATAAAATATTATTATTTAATATATGTGATTAAAATATTATTATTTAATTAAAAATAAAATGAATAAAATAACATATAAAATAACATAATTTTAATGATTAAAATGATAACTTTTTGGATGAGAAACTCAATTAACTACGTTTTATGTTACTATTTTCCTGAACTATATTTTTGAACTTTCTTGTCGATCGGCCTAGTGAAGTAGAGAGTTATTTCTTCCCTCACAACCCTTTCTTTCCAAGCGTGAATGTGTGAAACTTTTTCTTTTTGGGACATTCGTAAGATTTTCATATGTGACACCTTTTTGTTTCCTTTGTTTTCTTTAGGATTATTTTGTACTTCAGTAGTCGTCTTTCATAATTTTTTATTTCTTATTTTTAAATCCCTAAATTAAAGATTGTTATATTTGATTATTCATATTTTTATGTTAATATATATTTTTTTATCTTTTTATTAAGTAAAACACATCAAATATCTAATTCTTCATATTTTGATTTTTAATATTAATTGATATTTACAAACTATCTAATTCTTTGAGATTATCGTTAAATTTAAACAAAAATATAACAATATTTTATTAATAGAGATATTTTATGTGTTATAGTTGAGAATATAAATCAAATATAATATCAAAACAAAAATAATAATAATTTAAAAATATGAATTTCTTTAATTAATTGATAACAAATAGAAACGTTGTGTGTTATTATAATTTTTTTTAGTGTTTTATATATTTTTGTTTCGTTTTTTCAACCAAAATTTACATTTTGTAATATTAAAAATTATCTTTAGTTAATTTATATATTTATAACAGTAAAAAAATAAAATATTTTTACAAATTTATAATGATTTATAGTTAATTTTAATTAAAAAATAATTCATATTAAATCATATCATGTATGCTAAATTGTATCCCAAATTGCAACTCCTTATAATGAATTATCTTTTTGTAATTTTAGTATGACACGATGAATCTTACGTTAAATAGCACTGGATTTCTTTTACTAGGGTAGTTATAAGTATTAACTGGTTTTTAGTTTGGTAAGTTTTGTTCATAATTATATTTAAAAGTGATTTGATTCAAAAGTTTTTAACTAAGAGTGATTTTAGAATATAATAGTGTCATAATTTTTGTTTTCTATTTACTGAAAAATCAAACATATGTTATTGTACTTTATTTTCCTCTCATTATTTTTTTTAATATGTTACTGACCTTTTTTTTTTGTTGTCTTTATTCTTGTCCTTTTCATCGATGAAATACAAACAAACTCAAAACAGACCCAAACGGTGAGTTCTGAAAGACATTTTGAACTTCAACTGTGCCTGTCTTTTATGATTTTTTTGGGGACTAATTTGTGTATAATCTCACCTTGATATTCAAACAGGACCTATGTACTACCAAGGACTATATCACTTATTTTACCAATACAATCCCAATGGATCAGTTTGGGGTAACATTGTTTGGGCCCATTCAGTTTCAAAGGATTTGATAAATTGGGAGGCCCTTGAGCCTACTTTCTACCCTTCAAAGCCGTTTGACATTAATGGATGTTGGTCTGGGTCAGCCACTATTCTCCCGGGTGACAAGCCTGTAATACTCTACACCGGACTCGACCCACAAAATCGACAGGTCCAAAACTATGCCGTGCCAAAAAACTTGTCCGACCCATATCTTCGTGAATGGGTTAAACCAGATGATAACCCGTTAATTGTTCCCACAATAAAGATGAACGCGAGCTACTTTCGTGACCCAACAACAGCTTGGAAAGGCCCAGATGGACATTGGAGGACTATAATAGGTGGGAGACACAGACACAGGGGTATTGCCTTTTTGTATAGGAGTAGGGATTTCAAGAAGTGGGTTAAGGCCAAACATCCTCTACACAATGTACCCAACACAGGCATGTGGGAATGTCCTGATTTTTTCCCAGTTTCAGTGTCAGGTACAAATGGGTTGGAGTTATCTGATTTGGGTCCAGATATTAAGCATGTATTTAAAGTAAGTCTTGATGTTACTAGATTTGAGTACTACACAATTGGAACATATGATATTAAGAAAGATAGGTATATACCAGATGATAACTCAATAGATGGTTGGAATGGACTAAGATATGATTATGGAAACTTTTATGCCTCAAAGACATTCTATGATCCTGTTATGAGGAGAAGAATTTTATGGGGTTGGGCCAATGAGTCTGATACAGCTTTTGATGATGTTAAAAAGGGATGGGCTGGAATTCAGGTTAGTTATTAAAATTTGGGTTTAAAAGTTTAATGATGACATATTTTTTTTACAACGTAAATATTTTAATGTTAAAAAATACAGTACATATATATTATAAAAAACATACCTTTTTCCAAAAGTTAATATCTCAACTATATATGAAATTTACTACATAATTTAGTTCTCTCATAATATTGTATTTTTTTATAAAAATAGATGATTTCTCGTGCGCACATTGTTGCATATAATTGAATTTAAAACCACATAATCGCAGTTACAAGATAATATACTGCAATATAACACTTGCTAGCTGAGTTACCAACTCATGTGCATGGTTTTGAATGATATTGATTAAATTTCTTGACGTATATGTTTCAGGCAATTCCTAGGACTGTGAGGTTGGACCCTAATGGAAAACAGTTGATCCAATGGCCAGTTGCAGAGTTAGAGAAATTAAGGTATAATCAAGTTGAAATGAAGAAAACAGTACTGCAAAAGGGACAACACGTTGAAGTTAAATTAATCACTCCTTATCAGGTTTGGTTCAATTTCTTAATAAATCCTACTCTTTAATATTTTTATTTTATTTTATAAAAACCATTTTTGTAAGTATTATAATTTTAACTAATAAGAGAGTTAAGTAAAATAATATTCTTAAAATTTATTATAAAAGTTTCACTTTAATAATGTATTGAATTGGTAATATTTTATTTAAAATACATTAGATATAATATATATTTTTAAAATAAGGTTAATAAAATTGAAACACTTATATTATTCTCTTTTTGGTCGTTTGTCATGGACTTGATTATAGGCTGATGTGGAGGTTACTTTCTCATTCCCAAGCTTAGACAAAGCCGAAAAGTTTGATCCAAGTTGGGTAAATGCCCAAGATCTCTGTGCCCAAAAAGGTTCAAAGGTTGAAAGTGGGCTTGGGCCATTTGGGCTTTTGACTTTGGCTTCTGAGGACCTAAAGGAATTGACTCCTATTTTCTTTAGGATTTTCAAAGATTCAAACAAGTACAAAGTTCTCTTGTGCTCTGATGCAAGCAGGTTTGAACTAACTTTTATGATGCAAATTTTTTTTATTATAATAACTTGTTATAAAATCATAATTAATATATTAGTTATTTATTGGTTAAAAAATAGATCTATTTGTTTTAAATAATAGATAATTGATAAATTGTTATTTACTCAACGTATCATTTCGGTTATTAAAAAAAGATTATTACTTTTTTAATATTTCATGAACTAAATTTTCCTTTTTTTTTTCTCACCCTGGCTACGCAAGCTCTACTGGAAGAAAAAGAATATATAAGCCATCATTTGGTGGTTTTGTAGATGTGGATTTAACATATAAGAAGCTCTCCCTAAGAAGTTTGGTATGTACTCTCTTTAATAGTTATCATAATTATTTTATTTCTTTGTTTTTTTAAATAAAATGGATATATTAGTCTTTTTATTTCAACATGTACATAATCACTTTGTTTCAAAAAAATTATAACTTTTAAATTCAATTAGCACAATAATATTTTAAAAACTCAAGAAAGTTTTACATAATCTTTATCATATTAAAAAATATAATATTTTTTAATGTGTTGTTTTTATAGATTTATATACGTTGAAATGGTAAACATAATCAAAAGCCAAAAATATATATTTCCAATTCCCTCAATTTTTGATTCATTATTTTTTTTCTATTTCTTTTAAATTCAATTTAGTATTAATAAATGTGATCTAAATTTTGTTTTCCATCCTTCATTATTATTATCATTACATATTATTAATGATGGATTTGCAGATTGATCATTCGGTGGTAGAAAGTTTTGGAGAAGGAGGGAAGACATGTATAACATCTAGAGTCTATCCACTTGTAGCAACCATGAAGGACGCTCACTTGTACGTATTCAACAATGGAAGTGAAATTGTTACCGTAGAGAATCTCACTGCATGGAGTATGAAGCTTCCTACAATGAACCAAAAGGTGTTTGGATAAATTAGTTTTGGGGTTTAGGTTTATAAAAATTTGATATGGTTACTATTAGTTTATGTCTAGGATCTCATTATAAAAAGAGTGAATAAGTACTTGTTTCTTAACTGTTAGGTTTATAAAAAATTGGTATGGTTATTATTAGTTTATGTTAAGGATCTCTGTATTTTATAATCAAATAAGTATTATTATTATTACTTATATTTGAATATCATAAAAAGAGTAAATTAATGAATCTTATTATTAAATTATTAATTACTTGTTTCGTAACTGTTAATCAAACAAAGATTATTATTATTACTATTATTTATATTTGAATATAATAAAAAGGGTAAATAAATCTTATCATTAAATTATTACTATTATTTGTATTTGAATATCATAAAAAAGAAATAACTCCGAATATAAGATAATAATGTTATTTTTATAATTTAAAATTTTAGAGATAATTATTTGTATAATATTTTTTAGTTAAATCGATATAATGCACTTTGGGTCGCACCCTAAGAAAATGCTTATTTCCTCTTTTTATGATTTATTGTACAAGAAATAAGGAATTAAAATTTTTACGATAGTTTCTATTATTATTATACTAAAAAAATGAAATATTTATTATATTTTATTGTAAATTTTTTTAGATAAATTATTATTATTAAAAAATTCATGATAATTTATAAATAATATTATTATAATTATATTCGAAATCTCATAATTATATCGAATGATATACAGAAAAAAAACAAGGAAAAAGAAAAAGAAAGAACGAAAGCCTCTTCTAGCTAAAATCGCTCATTTCATTCCTTTCCTTCGGAATCAGAAAGCCTCTTCTCGCAGAGTTTGACTTCCTTGCCTCCAACCAATATCTGTGGTTTCTTTGAAAGCCACTCTCTTCACATATTAATCGACCATAAGGAACTATCAAAAACAATCCATTTTATTTTCAGCATAAATTCAAAACCCTAAATCGTTGTGAAAATTATAAGTTCGTGCCATCGGAGAGATCGACTTGACATTTGTCAGCTATGGTACGTCCAATTTCGTCTTCTCATTTATTAATTCAATCATATTATTAGTGTCTTTTGTCTGTTTGGTTGCCTGGAAATGTGATGAATGACAGAAAGATAATAGGAAACTAAATTATACCTGTGAAGCTGTCTTATTATTATTTTTTCCTTAAGATACTTATATGATATAGTTTAAAAATTTTGGAATTTTTATTTTCTAGATTCAATTTGGAACTTGCTAATGTATGTTAGAGCTTTGAGAATTCTCACATTTATTGTCTATATTAATTTGTAATTTTTCGATTATTTGAGGCGGTTTATACTATAAGCATGTTGCTTGATTTTATTTGATACGATACAGCTCTCTGTTTTATATTTAAAACCCTCGGACTCGTTATTCGACATGCTTTCACATTTAACCCTTTCAGTAAAAAGACATATTTATCGTACAATGTTAAAAAAATATATGCTTGTTTTTCATAAAACATAAATGAAACATATGTTTTTTTTTTTGTCTAAGGGGTTAAAACAACTTCATATATGAAATGATTATATCATGCAGTCATATTAAAAATTAAAATTACTCATTTTTTAAAATATTATTTGTGCCAACCTATGTAGTAGGAGCAGAAAAAGAGGGATACCTAGTTATATGTTCTTTCTAAATTTCCCGAGTTGCATTTGTTTTATCGTTTGTATTTGTGGTTATCTGCTGGTATTGTGTTTTTATCATATACATTTGGTGTTTGAGAAACTTCTAGTTCAAATTAGATTGATATTTTACTTGTACACTTCATTTTTTATTAAGTACCTAGGTCCAAGTGACATATTTGGTGTGCGTACTTGGATAATCTAATTTGTTATAAATTTATAGAAAATTTAGAAAAAAGTGTGTATCCGCAACACCTGGATTTGTATTCCTAAACAAGTACATGTAGCATATCTGGGAGAGTAAGAGTAGTTTCTATGTAGCAAAGTTTGGCAATTTTAGTTGTTTTTATAAGGCGTGTGTTGAGAAGAAGAGGGAGGGAGGAGTTGATAATAGGAATTGGTGAAACACTTATGGAATTCTGTGTATTCTTGTTTGGGTCCTCTTGTTTTCTCATTTATAGCTCTTGTTTAGCTTACCCATTCATCCATTTGCTCAGGCTGCAAAAATTCTTGCTAATCTAATTGTGATGGGCTCAAGTATATTAGCCAGGGCTTTCGTTCAAGCATACCGTCAAGCATTAGCAAGTAAGTTTACTGATGATATTGGCCAGTGCGCAATATTGGAATTTTTCCTGATGTCTTGTATCAGTATGAAGGTTTTTTCAATTTTATTTATTTATTTGGTGTTTTTTCTCTCTTTCGTTGAGATCTTCCCCCCATTGTTGAGAGGCTTAAGCCTAAATTTTAAATTTAAAAACAAATAAGATAAAAGCTAAAACTTGAAACAAAAATAAATAAAATAAGAAAGTTATATTTTTTTATAGGAATGAAAGTTATAATTAAATAAGCATAAACGAATGTGTAATTCATGAAAAAGGTCATACTAGCAAAATTAAACTACCAAACAAGGTCTGGTGATTCATCATTCTATAACCAGTTCAAACTTCAAAGTTAAACGAAGCATAAGTAATAACATCCATAGAAATTCAAAATGGGATAAATGAAAACAGATTGTGATATTAGTTTTACTGAACTATTTTATACACTAGTGTTAAGGGTAGTTGTCAAGGAAAAAGAAAGCAAGAAGGTTGTGATATATTTTCTGGTGCTCCTTGATCCCTCAACCCTTTCAGATCTATTTTTATCTTTCTCACACTTCTGCTCCAGCTTTTTTATTGTTAAGGGACAAATCCAAATTTTGTTCTGACAATTTCCATTTGCAGTGTGCTTTGGTATATGGCATATCAATTTCGGCGTACTAATGTCTCATATAATTTAATTTAACCAACATAGGTGCTCCTTTTACTCGACTTTGTTACTGCCAGAAAGGCATGCGTAACTTTAATGCCTTTTTTTTATGTTGCAGATGCGTCAAAAACTGGTGTTGCTCAAGAAACATTGCAAAATGCAGTTCGCAAAGTAAGCAAAGTAACGACAGAGCAAGAAGCAAGGCAAATTCTTGGCATCTCAGAGGAAACTACTTGGGAGGAGGTTTTGAAGGTCAGTTCTTTGGTGTTGCACTTCGATTTTCCATTATTGTAGTCCATGTCACAAGTGAAACGTAAGTTGTTTTGCTGTTTTTTCTATGTTAATGCAGAAATACGACACTTTGTTTGAGAATAATTCAAAGAATGGGAGCTTTTACATTCAATCTAAGGTTCACAGGGCCAAGGAATGCTTAGAAGCCGTGTACAAAGACAAAGGCCAGAGCACCCCCAGTTGATGACGAAGTAAAGGTTCCCTCTCTACCATTTTTGTCCAATGCCTTTTGTATAATTATTTTTTTGTTGGATGAATTCCCTGAAAGATGAATGTTGTGCAATAATAACATGGTCCAATTCTCCAGGTTATATGTTGAAACTCTCTGGCTAAATCTGATGTTCTACTGGTTCTCAGTTTACTCAAATATTGAATGTAATGAATCCGAGTAGACTTATATATCTTATCGTATCGGACATCTTTAAACTCTAGGGCATCAACCTCTCAGATAATTTTGTTGTTGAACTAATGAGTTTTACACAACGGTGGAAAGACATAATGGTACATTTGTTTAGGTTAAATGTGATGTTTAACCAAATAGTTTAAGTAAACAAATAAGGGTAGTTCTCATCTAACGCTAAGTAAATACTTTAATTTCTCCAAATCATGCAACCTAAAGATATTAGTCAATTGCAAAGCGACTTCACCTTATAGTCTAAGTTCTACACATATTTTTCTACATGAGATGTGTCCTCTATAAGTGACAATTTATTTATATTTTCATGATTAGATTTTAAGGTTTTGTTGATTTTCATGTTTTCATATTTATATATTTCACCTAATTGTGATTTTATCCATCTCTATATAAAGTGAGCTTCAGTGCTTACCATTAGGGGTGAGCAAAATATCCGATCAAATAAAAAAAAATGAGTGGTTTCGATCCAAAGTCGGATCAGATTCAGATTGGATTTTATCAATCCGCTCGGATTCAGATTGAAAATATTCAAATTCAAACAATCTAATCCGATCCAATACATTTATATATTATTTTAAAATAAATATATAATAATTAATAAACCTAATTATCTAACCTAACTTATTAAACTTAGCTGCCAATCTCTTAAGAAACCTAATAATTTTTACAGCTTCCATCTTTCTCTCTGCCTTCATTCTAATATTTTTTCTAGTTGTTTCCATCTTTCTCTCTGCCTCCATCCTAATATTTTTTTCAGCTGTTTCCATCTTTCTCTCTGCCTCCATCCTAATATTTTTTTCAGCTGCTTCCATCTTTCTCTCTGCCTTCATTACTGGTTTCAGGTTTTACTGTTCGTCAATCTGTTGCTCTCTGTTCTGTTGCTCGTTGATCTACTATCGTCGCTCTGCTGTCGCACCTCTATTGTCCCAGTTGTAGCTCGCCAGTCACTACTCGTTGCTCGTTGCACTCTGCTCGCTGCATTCTGCTCGCTGCACTCTACACTCTGCCCACTGCTCGTTCCTGTCACTTTTCATTGTTCTTCATCATCCTACACAGTAGGTTATATTTGTTTGAATTTTTTTCTTTTTCTGAATTTTGATTTCAGAGCTAATATTCAAATGTTTTGTTTTGTTTGTTATTGATAGTTATTACTTTTATTTCAAATTGATGTATGAAGTCAGAAGCTATCTAGAACATATTGTGTGATTTATTTTTGTTTGTTTAGATAAAGATAAGGATACACTTTATGTGATTGAGGAAGTAAATAAGGATGAAAGTGCAACACAACCAACTCAAGAAGAAGATTCTGTAAGTACTCCAATTCCTGACCTTTGCATTGATTCTAAAGAAGAAGGCAAACAAGTTTCCTCTAGATCTAATAGTGAAGTATGGACTCATTTTACCATAAAAGGGGTAGGACAACATCGCAAAGCTATATGCAAATATTGTAAGAAACAATATAAGTATGTGTCAAGCAAATCTGGTACATCAAATTTGCTTGCACACATTGCCATTGGATGTGACAAGTTTCCCGGTAGAGTTCTTAAGAAACAAAAAACTTTAGCTTTCCATAAGGAAGGAAGTCTTATACCTCACAATTTTAATGTTGAAAGATGTAGAGAAAAATTGGTAAAGATGATAATAAAAGATGAATTGTCATTTATTATCGTAGAAGGTGAAAGATTTAAGGAGTTTATTGGAGAACTATAACTTTTGTTTAAAATCCCTTCTCGGTGGACTATTGCAAGAGATTGCTTGAATTTGTACGTTACTGAAAGAGTAAAATTAGAAGAGTTGTTGAATAGAACTAGTAAAAGAATATGTCTTACCACTGATACATGGACATCTTGTCAGAATTTATGTTATATGTGTTTAATTGCTCATTTTGTTGATAATGGTTGGAATTTACAAAAGAAAATCTTGAATTTTTGTCAAGTTCTAAATCATAAAGGTGATACCCTTGGTAGAATGATTGAAGCATGTTTGTTAGATTGTGGCATTGATAGGATATTATGTATTACAGTTGATAATGCAAGTTCTAATGATACTGTAATTACTTATTTGAAATGTGTTAATGGTTGGGGTAATGTAATTTTAGAATCAAAACACTTGCACATGCGATGTGGTGTACATATTCTGAATTTAATTGTTGAGCAGAGTTTGAAAGAGTATAACATATCAATAAATAGGATTCGTGTTGTTGTAAGATACGTGAGATGATCACCAATTAAACTGCAGAAATTTAAGTGTGCTGCTGAAATGGAAAAACTCTCTACTCAAAAACTTGTTTGTTTAGATGTTACGACAAGGTGGAATTCAACTTATTTGATGTTGGATTCTCAACTTATTTTCAAAAAACATTTGAAAGGTTAGAGATCACTGATTTGGGATACTATCAAGAGTTTTATCGAGTTGAAATTAAACAAACTCCGACTATAATGGATTGGGATAATGCTAGATATTTTGTCCAATTTTTGAAAGTTTTTTTATGAAGCAACATTATTGTTTTCTAAATCTTTGTATGTGACTTCTAATTTCTTCTTGGATCGTATTTGTTTTATTCATGATCAACTAGATATGTGGAGTAAATGTAAGAATTACATTATAATGAAGATGGCTAGTGATATGAAGGTAAAGTTTGACAAATATTGGGGAGGAATATCTAAAATGAATACGATGTTATTTGTGGCTGTTTTACTTGATCCTAGGCATAAAGAGTGTTCTTTACATCTAAGTTTGCTAGAATTGTGTAATGAGGATGAGATTGAGGCATCAATGAGTTCAAAACGGGTGAAAAAAAAACTTTGAAAGATATGTACGAGGAGTATCATAAAACTTATTTTCTATCAAACATAGAAGAATCTTCTCAACCTTTAGAAATGGGTACAGAAGATTTTGGTTTAGAAGCAGATGCATTCCAACTTTATGCTTCTCGTAAGAGAAAGCATTTAAAAGAAGTTCATAAGAAAACAAATCTGAGTTGGAAAAGTACTTACAAGAAGCATTGGTTGATATGGATAATGATAAATTTGATCTATTAAGTTGGTGGAATGTTCATTCTTCAAGATTTAAGATTTTGTCTTTGATAGTTCGAGATGTATTGGCCATATCGGTATCTATTGTAGCATCTAAATCTGCATTTTCTACTGATGGTCGTACAATTAGTCCATATAGGAGTTTCTTATCTTCTAAAACAGTACAATCTTTGATTTGCACTCAAAATTAGATTCGTTCATCTCCAATCATTAATATCCAAGAATCACTTGATGAAATTGAGATTCTAGAATCAGGTATATTGCATAAAATTTTCAAATATATATTTTGAATATATATAGATTTATTTGTTATTAAATATATATTATTATGTTTATTAGTTCTTTATTTATGTATATTTTTAATTTTTTAATTTTAATCATGCAGATGTTCTTGATGGTATTGGTGACTTAAACCTTGAATAATTATTAAAAAGAGTTATTGTTATTATTAATTTTGGAGAGTGAAGTTAATTTATGTAATTAATATTTAATTTTTTAGAGTTAAATTATGTAATTGATGTTGAATTTTTTCTTTTTGATTATTTTTGTTGAATTATTTTTAATCATGTTGTCTACTTTTTAATTTGTATGAAAAATATTTTTATTTTAGATTTTTTTATTTGATGTAATTTTTCATTTTATATGTTAAAATTATATTATATTTGGATTTGTTCGGATTGACATTTATAGCGGTTCGGATCAGATTGATATTTCATAATTTGTTTATTTGTGTAATTTTTTTAATAGATTTAAATTAAAATTTTGACCCTATTTTAATTTTCAGATTAGATCGGATTCGGATTTGTTGGGATTGTCATGTACAACGGATTGGATTTGGATTGGTATTTAAAGCGGATTCAAATTAAATAATTTTTGGATCGGATTGACTTAAAATTAACGGTTTTGGATTTATTCAGATTGGTATGTATAACAGATCGAATTTAGATTTTAGATTGAATAATTTATAATTTATTTTGGATCAAATTCGAATTGATTTAAAATTTGAGATTTTGAAGTAATGTTTACCCCTACTTGCCATATAAGAAGGATGAAAAATCCACGCATTAGAACTCTGTAATCGGGGATTGTACCTTCACTGTCCATATTCTTGTACTGGTCTATTTATATCACATATTATTGATTAGGTTGACTTTAGTATTTTAATTCAAGAAATGGGTTTAACGTAGTAGCATATTTAAGAAATGGTTCCAATTTGATTTACATTGAAAATTTTCAATTTGAAAATTTAATCAACCAAATTAAGGGTATTTTTTTCCTTGTTCTTTCCCTCAATCTCCTCCTCTTTCTCCATAATTTATTTCTGAATTGAATTTCATTTTGGATTAAATAGAAGGAAAAGGGTCGGCAAAATCTTGTAGATTATACCTCAATTGAACATTAATCTTTTAGAATAAAAGCGATTTTTTTTGTGATATTGTTATTACAAAAGTACCATGGAAAAAAAAAACAAATTTTAGTACAATATAAATAAAATACTATTAGTTAATATATGATTAAAATATTATTATTTAGTTGATGAAGACTAAAAATAAAAAAATGAATAAAATAAGAAGAGAATGATATTATTGAATGATGAAAAGAATAATTAAAATGATAACTCTTATTCTTATTAACGAAGTCATGTTTAAGTTAAATTAAAAAAATGTTTAAAAATTGATTGTGATTATCTTAAAAATAATAAGAAAAAAAAGTTATTTTTAAGTTATAAAATTAAATGATTCAAATAATCTCACTAAGTGACAATAAAGATTATTAATCTTAAATAAAAAACATTTATTAAATTGAGATATTAAGTTAGAATAAATCAATAAAGGGTATATGGATCACCACCCTAAGGTTAGCTAATTATCAACTTGGTTTTAAAATTCAGATCTCAAAATAATATTATTTTATTCAATCAAAAATGGTTTGCTCACCAACCCAAAAGATATATTTTTGAATCGAAATAAGAATGAATATGCCAAATCATAGGGTTTGCCCAACAAAGGAAAAGATCAAGGCTGACGATACACGAAAAGTAAACTAAGCTTACTAGTCGTTGATTTCATAACTAGGAAATTCCCTTTTATATATATATATATATATATAACATTTTGGTAAATAAGTCGAATGATTTAGTAGGTGGTGTTGTCCTAAATTATGAGTTCAAGCGGAGGATTGAAATTTTTGAACATCGGGGAGACTACTTAGTTGTCATATTTGACTATAAAAAAAAATACTAAAAAATATTAAACTTGATCATTGAAGTTTTTGGGTCTAATTATTTAAAATTTAACATAAACAACTTCCAATTTACAAGCTCAACTTATAATGTTTAAGATAAATTTTTTATTTGTAGTAAAAATATATAAAATATATATAGGTATTCATATATTTTGTGTTAAAAATTTTAATATATGATATTTTTATTTATTTTTTTATTAATGCAAAAATTTGTGTTGAAACTTGATTAATTAAATTGAATCGGAATTAAAAAACATGAATCAAAATAAATTTAGGCTCATTCAAATAGCTTGAAAAAATGAACTATGTTTGAAGAACTCGTAGTTCAAAATCAAATTAAAAATATTGTGATTTTGTGATACATTTTTAAAATATTGTAAATAATATTATGATATAAAATTAATGAAGTCTTAAATGTGATATAGATGATTTTAAATCTTAATTTTAAATGATGATATAATAATATGTTAATGTATATTTTTTGTCATGACTAGTTGTTATAACATTATTTTACTCATTTAGTTGTTCTATGTAATGATTTTTGTATTAATTTTAAGCTTTAATATCATTAAAAAAATTGATTTATAAAAAATATATAATTTCAATTTATGTTAGTTTTAATCGATACATGTCCAGACTTATTTTTATTAATTTAAATTAAATTAGCTTGAAATTTTTTTAATGCATATTTAAACCATCAATAATGTTATATTTGTTTTTGTAACTAATTTTTTTATTAACGTCAATGGTGCGGATTTGAACAAATTTTGAGTGCACGGATCATACAGTTACTTAAAAAATTATTAATATTGTTGAAATATAAAATAAAATTTTAAAAGAAAAAAATATAAGATCAGGACCATAAATTGGTTGGTAGATTAAGTATTTTTATTTATATATAGATTCCTGCAATTTTTCAACTAATTGATTAACACTATATTTTAAATAAAAAATGATTTTTAAAATATTTTACTAATTCATAATCAATAAAATACAAGTGTATAAATCCTTAATATTCCTAACATGAAAAATATCGAGCTTTTAACACTCCAAAAGGCGTCTGATTTTTTCCGGTATGAAATTCAAAATCACCACCACGTTCTAGTCAATATTTGTTGGTCTCTCACTCTCATTAACATTAAAAATACTTTAAATTTAATTAATATAGTTGAAAAACTTGTTATTCAATAAAACTATACACACAAAAAAATGTTATCTATGAGATCATGGTATGTTAAATCAAATTATAAATAATTATTGAAAAATAATACTTTTAAAACTTATATTTATAAAAACTCACATATTTTTAATATTAAAAAAATATGACACATCATTTTATATTAAATATCGTTCAAATTAAATTATTGTTATTTGTATCCGTTAAATATTAAATGTTATCTAATTAAATACTATTTAATATTATTATATGTTATTTTTATTATTTTTTAAATATTTTTATAGTTTACATTTTATCTACATAAAATAAGTGATTCTATATGAAAATAGTCCGGTTACATTCTATCAATGCATTACTTTTATATAAGTTGTTAAAAATAAAATGATTTATTTAATTAGATGAGATATGTAATAATTAATAAAAAAATTAATAAATATTTAAATAAAATAAAATTTTAATTTATTTTTAAATGTGACGAAATAATAATTAGATAATTATATTTATATACCGTACTTTTTACAAATTTTCACCTAAAAGCGACTGGTGGTGGCGCTTTAACGGTGATTTTGAGTTTGTTATGCGCTATAATTATTAAAGTACCCCTAAATTGAAGAAACAAACCCTTTCTAACAATTTATCTCTATGGAAAAAGGTGTATTACGTATTCCAGGATTTTGTGTGTAATTATTATAATACTGTTGCTTTATCTTTATAAATAATAATTAGGTCATTTTTTACGTAAAAATAAGATTACTTAATTATAATTTATATAATATAATATTATTTTATTAATAAAAAATTATGATAAAATAATAAAATATATTTAATAAGATAAAATTATTATTTTAAATTTTCATGTATTTATATTTTTTTCATCTTTTTTAGTTCATTTTTAGTATAAATTTTTCAAATAACATAAAAAATGACTATATTTTTGTATGATTATATACTTAATAAGATTATTTTAAGTAAAATAAAAATAGTACGATTACTAAGAAATTTAGTATTAAAAATAGTTATAGCCTTAACTCAAAAATAATTTTATTTTCTTTTAAAAAACAAAAAAAAATCAAATTTTAAAATTAAATTATTTTGATACCTAAAAAACCACATAAAATAAAATAAATATTATTTTAAATAAATTATTTGACTATAATATTTATGGTTAATTTTATCAAATTATATTATATATATTATCACTAAAAATTATATAGAATAATTACAATTTAATTCAATAAATTTAATAAAATTATAATTAACTTTAAGTACCGTACACCGAAATTCACCCTAATATAAAATTTTATTGTACTAAAACAAATCCAGATCTATTTGGTGGTGGTAATTTTTTTTTTAATAACAAAACATATATATTAAAATATTATTAAAAAAAATACAAGTGGGAGGAGGGACCACCTTCCAGACAAGAAGACAAGTTCACCGAACCTTATTATTCAGAGTATCTTTTGCCTATTTAAGTCCAACATTTCCTCCCACTATCTATCCACTTCATATACAAACCCTCCTCCTAAAACAAATATTAAAACCAATTTCAAAACCCATGGATTCAACCACACTTGTACACGACTATACAAAAGATGTGAAGGAATTTGATGATTCCAAAATCGGAGTTAAAGGCCTTTCCGATTCTGGAATCACAACAATTCCTAAATTCTTTATTCACCCTCCCGATTCTCGTCCGGACCTCAAACCGGCTACTAAACACACTAACAGCATCCCCGTTATCGATCTCTCCGTACCTAATCGTGCACAACTCGTCCAACAAATCAAAGAAGCCGCTAGTACTTGGGGCTTCTTTCAAGTAATCAATCACGGTGTACCCGTGTCAGTACTTGATGACACGACTCGTGCTATAAAAGATTTTCACGAGCAACCACAAGAGTTTAAAGCCAAGTTTTATAAAAGACAAGAAGGACAAGGTGTTATGTATGCAAATAACAACGACTTGTATCGTACTAAAGCTGCTAGTTGGCACGACTATTTACAAGTCTGGATGGGACCCGAGCCTCCAGAAGTGAACGAAATTCCAGAAACTTGTAGAAATGAGATGGTTGCATGGGATGTTCATGCAAAACATGTGGCAGAGAATTTGATGGAGTATTTGTCTGAAGGGTTGGAATTGAAAGCTGATAAGTTTAAGGAGTTGACTTTTTCAGAAAAGAGAGCAATGGTTGGAACTATTTATCCTTATTGTCCTCAACCAGATCTAACGGTGGGGCTTAAATGGCATACTGATCCTGGGGTTCTTACGGTTTTGTTGACTAATCATATTCCTGGGTTACAAGTTAAGCATGAAGATGAGTGGGTTGATGTTAAGCCTATTCACGGCAGTTTGATTATTAATGTTGGTGATTTGCTTCAGGTATTTTTAATTTTACATTAACACATACCTATTTTATATTAATTAATTAAAAAAATTATATTTTTTAAAAATTATCACCTTCAAAATTATTGATAATATTATTTTTAATTAAAATAAATTAAAAAAATTAAATTTTAGGTGTATTCGTTGTTGTTTGTACCACTAATATATAACAAATATGGGAATAAAAATGATTAAAAATATATCAACTGAATTATTTTGAGTAATCTTTTAATTTATTTAAAAAATTCAATGAAATATATTCCAAGTGGATATTGAAACAATTTTGTTGTTTGAATGTGTAATGATTTATTTCAAAATGTATACATATTTAACTGACTTTTTAATCATTATTATTATTATTAATTGCAACAATCATGTAGTGGTTGTATGCTGAGCTTTTCATATATTGTGCTAGGTGCTCACGTATTATTGACAATTTTTTTATTAGATTAGGGACTATTTTGTTATATAATTTATTAATTTATAGTAATAATTAAAGAAAAAATATTTAAATTATTAAAAATGGAATATTTCAAACTAAAATATATTTTTAAATTAATATAATTGGTGTATATCTATGTTAATGTCGTGTTCGCTCATCGTGTCAAAAACAATTAACCCTAGCAGCTAATTGTTTGTTACTATATATATATATATATAATAACTACAGGTAGTGTCAAATGGGGAATACAAAAGCATAGAACACAGAGTTTTGGCAAACTCATGGAAAGAACCAAGAATTTCTGTGGTTGTATTCTGCAATTTAAGCAAATGGGTTGGTGATGGTTACCATGGACCTTTACCTGAGCTTTGTACACCTGAGAAACCTCCTATTTACAGAAACTTTACTGAAAAAGAATTCTTAGAGAACTTTTTCACCAAGCAACTTGATAGTAAGTCTTTGGTTGAAAAACTTAAAATACGTAATTAATTAATTAATAATAATAATCACCAATAATAATCTTCATGTAATTGTTATTTAATTTTAAGCATGCATGTTCTTAAAGTTTACTTATAAAAGTGTGTAATGTAAGTCCAAATTATGCTACATACGGAGAGATTTCTTAACTAAAATTAAGACTGTAACGTGTTATGTGTTCAATGAATGTCTTAAGTATAATTTAGTAAAATAAATTAATAAATGTTTGTGTTTCTTCTAGCTTCTATAATTCTAGTTCTCATATTATATACTTTATCCTATTTTTTATATACAAGAATCAATAATATGTTGTTTTTTTTTTGTTAAATAACTATATGTCATATAAAAAAGGAGAAAAATAGTGTAATTGTATCATACTTATATATTTTATATTACAACTTGATATTATTAGTTTTAAAAAATGACAGTAAAATAACAAAAGAAATCATTTTATTTTTATTAGATCTATAGAGGTTGTTTTGTATTTATATAAGAAATAAAAATAAATAAAAATTGTTTAATTATAATTATATATGCATTCATTTAAAAAAAACAATAAAATGAAACTGAACTATAAAATAAGTATAAAAACATAATTCTTATTTTTCCCATACATAAGAGATATGTACTATCACTCTTCCATACAAAAATTAACTATATTTATTCACTAGGTATGCAAATTTCAGTGAATAGTCCGATCTGAATCACACAACATCGGAGTTCCTTTTTTTTTTGTAATTAAAAAAACTAAAAAATAGAGGAGCCTTTTTTGCATTATGTAGTATGGATAAAGTCACATATGTCTGACTTCATCTCGTGGATTTCTGAATAATAGTAAAAGATAATACTCTTACTATTTATAATAATAAATAATAAAAAAATATTTTAATAATATTTAATATTAATAAGATTTAAATAATTATAGGTCAATTTAAATAACGTATAAGTAAATATTTTTCAAAATGAAATAATATAATAGATTTTTTAAATATAAGAAGTAAATATAAAGAATATTTTTTATGATTATAAGTTTTAATTAATTATTTTTACAATTAATTTTGTTTTTTTGAACTTAGATTATTAGATCCACGTATCAAAAGTATTCAAGTGGCATTCATAGCTTTTATAGATTTCTTTATCTGTGGTGCTGAGAAATTTTAAAAGCAACTTGCAATTTGTAATAGGAATAATAACTAACTATATTTTAAAGGTTTAGATTTTTGCTAATTTATTTTTTAACAATAAATGAATTTCAGTTTCTAAACTCAAACATATAAATAATTTCATACGTAAAATCTAACTATATAATAATAATTATATTAATTTTAACTATAAATGTTATATAAGAAGGTAAAAAAATACTAATTGTGATCTAAAAATAAATTACTTATTAAATATAACATGAGAAAGGAAAGAATAGTGATTTATCCTTTTTGTTCTTAGAACGAAAGTATATTGAATTCAAGAAAAATAATAACATTATTAATATGTTTATACGAAGAATCAAAATTAAAATAGCAATAAATATTAAATTAAAATTTATAAACAGTGAATGAAGTAAAATTAATTTTTTTATAATTAAAATAAATAAATAAATAATATTAAATAATTGAAAATATCAATTCCACATATTTAATATTTATGTTGTGTTATATAATATATACCGTTGAGATGTTTTATATTAAATAATTATATAAATTTATGAGAAAAATATCAATTTAATGTATTTAATATTTATGTTATATTTTATTATAGATTAATGGTAAAATAAAACTTATAAATGCATTTATTCATTTTTAATATCATTATTATTACCGTAAACAACACATGAAATCAATGTTATTAATTTGATTATTTTTCATAAATTTTTATCTATTTTATTTGATATTATCTTACTAGGATAAACAAAATTATATATTTATACTTTTGTGAAATATAAGTGGAATCATGCATGTAATTTATACAAATGGAATTGGCTTTGTAATTAGCCAGCCATGTGAATTTGGTTAAAGTCTATGATGTCCTCATTGGCACATTCCAAGTGCTAAGTACGAATTATATCATTTTAAAAATATTATTTTAAAAATATGTTAACTAAATACGAATATTCTCCCACTCATCTGAAATATCTTTCTAAACTTGAAGGATATGGATGGTGGCGGTATATAATTGATTATTTTAATTAAAGTTTTTTTAATTTAATATCTATATTACTCGTATATTCATAATTAAAATTTAAACTTAAAAATTTTACATATGATTTAATCGTTTTTTTTTTCTTAATTAAAGCCGTCTAAGACAGAAAAAGTGATGTATCCAATCTTTAAATTTAAGCCAAATAAAAGTTAGCCGCCCAGTGATAATTGTTTAACATTCACGGTGTGTTTGGTTCACGAAAACTGGAATGGATTAAAAACTTTTTAAATTATAAAAATATATTCATTACACTGATATTAAATTGTACACTTTATTTCTAACCTTTGGATTTATTTAACCATATATTAGTCACGTCTTAAAATCTAATTTTTAAAATTAAAAATAAATTCTTCATCTACCCTGAATCCGTATGAAAACAATTGTATAACATTCACGGTGTGTTTGGTTCACGAAAAAATACTCTCAATATCCTTCAATAATTATAAAAATTACACTTAAATTATTCACTTATTTTTTGTTACAATTTAATTATATTATTATAAAAAAACATCACATAAAGGCGAAATTAATTTTTCAAATTTTTTTTCAATTATATTAAATAAAAATTATTATAATTTAATTAAAAAATTGAAGAAACAAATTAAAATAAAACAATAATTATTTGTAATTTCCTTTTTAATAAAAAATAATATTAAACTACTACCAAAATATTACAAGAATTAATTATCAATTTTAAAATAAATACATACCTTTAATTCACATTTTTATAATTTTATTTTAATACTTTAATTTAAATATTAATCTCTTTTAATCTATATGAAACATAAAAATAAAATAAAGTCAATAACTACATCTCTAAAATATTGAACTCTCACACAAGGGTAACAATACATACTAATAATCTATACATTTAATTTTAAAAACACATGATCTAAAATTAAGATCTAAATAAAATTTCATCACATTAAAAAATAAAGAATAAACTCACATTTATGTAGCAATAATTTTTATTTTAAATAACTAACATATTCAAAATTAAATAAATGTAAAAACCACTAAAATACTCTTGTAAATATATGAAATATATATATATATTATTAAAATACCAATAATACGAAAAACCAAAATTTTAACAAAGTATAAAAACAATTGGCACATTTATTAACAAGAGTGTTATTTAAATACCAATAACATGAAAAACAAAAAATTTAACAAAGTATAAAACAACTAGCACACAATTCATCAAAAATAGAAACTTTCATGTTGAGTAAAATCCTTAATATCATTTTCATTTTAAAATCCAATCTTTTATAAATTTACTATTTATAAACCGATACTAGTATATTAAAAACTTTAAATAGATACTAAATCGAGAAAAAAAAAACTATTTTATAATCTTAAAATAAAAATACACGTAGATAAGATAAACGTGCTATCATTAACTAAAATAAA
Organism: Hippophae gyantsensis; assembly: GCA_030763125.1. Classification (NCBI taxonomy): domain Eukaryota; kingdom Viridiplantae; phylum Streptophyta; class Magnoliopsida; order Rosales; family Elaeagnaceae; genus Hippophae; species Hippophae gyantsensis. Next base: position 40,279,424 of record CM061038.1, read on the forward strand.
ATTCAATGAAAAGAATGAAGTAATTGATGAATAAAAATCCACGGCATTAATGCAAAACATAAATAATATTACATGCATCTTCAACCAACCGTCGTCCATTACATAGACTACTAGCAGCCTCAAACAAAGTAATAAATGCTGCTATCCAGTCTATGAAAATGTTTCATTTTTACTTGATCTTCTTCTTTGGCCTCAGCTGCAAGACAAAAAGAATGACCACTATATAAGTAACAAACAAAAATTATACACAATCTATTTCCAACTTTTTTAACTATTTTGCTAAAAATCAAAGCAAAACATATAGAAAATGCAATAATAATAAAAAAGATTTTACTTGATTGCTATGACCACACTTCTTTTTCCGGCAGTTTACAGCTCTTGGATGAAGACGAGCATAGCATCTACAAAATAAAGCAAAGAAAAAAACATTACCAGTATGAAGAAAATATATTAAAGATATTCTGTAAAATTATTTACATAAACATTCTAGATAAATGAGAAAAAAATAGTGATAACACTAAAATCATGTACCACCATGAAAATCAACTGTTGCAGTAAAAATTACAGCTGACACTATAAGCTAGAAATGCAAGTCGGGAGTGTTCCAGAAGTATGAAAAACCTATGAACTGGATAAGGGACAAGTATCTTCGTAGCGTCTAGCCATCAAGAATATTTTCCAATGAATTTAGGATTTTTATTGTTTAAAAGAGAAGAATCGTACGTGTACATTTATAGAGTGAATAAAAATGAAACCCTAATCCTTAAGAAACATATTACTTATTATTCCAACAATAATAAAGAAATTAAATAATAATTATCTAATATTCCAAACGAGTGAAAAGAAAGAATTGCTGCCAGGTCAACTAAATCATAAGAATATGCAAAGCAAATATCAGCAGCTCATAGCACCTCAAGCCCTAAACTACACTCAATCTTTATAGGCAACATCAAACGAACACGTGTTCAATTAATTTATATCGAGTGAGAGCCTGAGATTAAACAAGTTCACTTTAAATGAGATGCTAATCCTAAAGCATAAAATTAGTAAAACAATGTTGCACTCAATGAAAATCAACTGAAAGAAAGTCCAGCTGATAAAGTTGAAGAATGACATCTATGTTCGGAACAAGTATAACTTCATTTGCACTTTCAGCAGCAAAAGAGTTAAAGCATTGTTCCATCAATTAAGAGAAAGACCAATAAGTATAAAAGGCTAAAACAAAACGAAAAGGACAACATAGGGAGGTCAAACAGTAACCTAAAGAGAAATTATTCCAACATAAATTCAACGGTCTACAATCAAATTCTAACTTTAAATCAGTCCATGAAAGCATCGACAAATATGTATATACCAGCAAAGTCGGACAATTTAAATGCCTCAAAAATTGAGTTCACTAAATTCAATTCAATAAATTTAATAAAATTATAATTAACTTTAAGTAATACCGTACACCGAAATTCACCCTAATATAAAATTTTATTGTACTAAAACAAAACCAGATCTATTTGGTGGTGGTATTTTTTTTTTTTAATAACAAAACATATATATTAAAATATTATTAAAAAAATACAAGTGGGAGGAGGGACCACCTTCCAGACAAGAAGACAAGTTCACCGAACCTTATTATTCAGAGTATCTTTTGCCTATTTAAGTCCAACATTTCCTCCCACTATCTATCCATCCAATCTATCCACTTCATATACAAACCCTCCTCCTAAAACAAATATTAAAACCAATTTCAAAACCCATGGATTCAACCACACTTGTACACGACTATACAAAAGATGTGAAGGAATTTGATGATTCCAAAATCGGAGTTAAAGGCCTTTCCGATTCTGGAATCACAACAATTCCTAAATTCTTTATTCACCCTCCCGATTCTCGTCCGGACCTCAAACCGGCTACTAAACACGCTAACAGCATCCCCGTTATCGATCTCTCCGTACCTAATCGTGCACAACTCGTCCAACAAATCAAAGAAGCCGCTAGCACGTGGGGCTTCTTTCAAGTAATCAATCACGGTGTACCCGTGTCAGTACTTGATGACACGACTCGTGCTGTAAAAGATTTTCACGAGCAACCACATGAGTTTAAAGCCAAGTTTTATAAAAGACAAGAAAGACAAGGTGTTATGTATGCAAATAACAACGACTTGTATCGTACTAAAGCTGCTAGTTGGCACGACTATTTACAAGTCTGGATGGGACCCGAGCCTCCAGAAGTGAATGAAATTCCAGAAACTTGTAGAAATGAGATGGTTGCATGGGATGTTCATGCAAAACATGTGGCAGAGAATTTGATGGAGTATTTGTCTGAAGGGTTGGGATTGAAAGCTGATAAGTTTAAAGAGTTGACTTTTTCAGAAAAGAGAGCAATGGTTGGAACTATTTATCCTTATTGTCCTCAACCAGATCTAACGGTGGGGCTTAAATGGCATACTGATCCTGGGGTTCTTACGGTTTTGTTGACTAATCATATTCCTGGGTTACAAGTTAAGCATGAAGATGAGTGGGTTGATGTCAAGCCTATTCATGGCAGTTTGATTATTAATGTTGGTGATTTGCTTCAGGTATTTTTAATTTAACATTAACACATATCTAAATTTTTTCTACATAATTAATTTACCTCCTTGGAAATTGAAATATATATATAGATTTAATTCTTTTAATCTATTTTATATTAATTAATTAAAAAATTATATTTTTCAATAATTATCACCTTCAAAATTATTGATAAAATTATTTCTAATTGAAATAAATTAAAAACAGTGTATACTGTTGTTTGTATCATAAATATACGATAAAATATATAGATATAAATGATTAAAAATATGATAAATAAATTACTTTAAATTGAAAGATAATTCACGTACTACCCATTTAAATATAAAAAAATTTAATGAAATATATTCTAAGTGTATATTGAAACAATTGTGTTTGGTTACGTGTGAATGTGTAATAATTTATTTCAAAATGTATACATATTTAACTGAATTTTTAATCATTATTATTATTATTAATTGCAACAATCATGTAGTGGTTGTATGCTGAGCTTTTCATATATTAATTGTGCTAGGTGCACACGTAATATTGACAATTGTTTTTATTAGGGACTATTTTGTTATATAATTTATTAATTTATAGTAAAAATTAAAGAAAAATTTATTTAAATTATTAAAAATGGTAATATTTTAAACTAAAATGTATTTTTAAATTAATATAATTGGTGTATATCTATGTTAATGTCGTGTTCACTCATCGTGTCAAAAACAATTAACCCTAGCAGCTAATTGTTTGTTATATATATATATAATTACAGGTAGTGTCAAATGGGGAATACAAAAGCATTGAACACAGAGTTTTGGCAAACTCATGGAAAGAACCAAGAATTTCTGTGGTTGTATTCTGCCATTTAAGCAAATGGATTGATGATGGTTACCATGGACCTTTACCTGAGCTTTGTACACCTGAGAAACCTCCTATTTACCGAAACTTTACTGAAAAAGAATTCTTAGATAACTTTTTCACCAAGCAACTTGATAGCAAGTCTTTGGTTGAAAAGCTTAAAATACGTAATTAATTAATAATAATTATCACTAATAATAATCTTCGTGTAATTGTTATTTAATTTTAAACATGCATGTTCTTAAAGTTAGTGTGTAATGTAAGTCCAAATTATGCTACATACGGAGAGATTTCTTAACTAAGATTAAGACCGTAACGTGTTATATGTTCAATGAATATCTAAAGTATAATTTAGTAAAATAAATTAATAAATGTTTGTGTTTTTCTGGCTTTTATATTCATGAATTTCTAGTTCTCATATTATAAATTTTATCCTAATTTTTCATAAATTTAAGAATATAGTTTTTATAAAATAAACGTTTTGATTTAATTATTTTAAATTAAATATTTTAATCTCATAATTTAAAAAAGATAAATTTTAATCATAAAAACTTAAAATTAAATTAATAAACTATATTCAAGTCTCATTCTTATATTATAAAGTTTATTCTATTTTTTATATCCAAGAATCAATAATATGTTGTTTTTTTGTTAAATAACTACATATCATATAAAAAGGGAGAAAAATAGTGTAATTGTATCATACTTATAACAAAAACAATCATTTTATTTCTTTTAGATCTATAGAGATTGTTTTGTATTTAAATAAGAAATAAAAAAATAAAAAATGTTTAATTAGAATTATATATGCATTCATTTAAAAAAAAACAATAAAATGAAAATGAACAATAAAATAAGTATAAAAACATAATTCTTATTTTTCCCATACGTAAGAGATATGTACTATCATCACTCTTCCATTAAAAAAAAGGAGTTATATTTATTCACTAGGTTTGCAAATTTCAGTGAATAGTTCCGATCTGAATCACGCAACATCGGAGTTCTTTTTGTTTAATTAAAATAAATAAATAAAAAATAGAGAAGCCTTTTTTGCATTATAGTATGGAGCTATGGATAAAGTCACATATGTCTGACTTGTGACTCATCGAGTAGATGATGTTTTTAATATACTATAAAAATATTTTTTATTATGAAAATTTTTAATTAATTATTTTTATAATTAATTTTTGTTTTTTTAACTAAAGTGGTGGTAAGATGATTAGATTCACGTATCAAAAGTATTCAAGTGGCATTCATAGCTTTTATAGATTCCTTTATCTGTCGTGCTGAGGAATTTTAAAAGCAACTTGCAATTTGTAATAGGAATAATGACTAAGTATATTTTAAAGCTTTAGATTTTTTGCTAATTTATTTTTAAAAATAAATGAATTTCAGTTACTAATTGTAAGAAAATATTAAATTAAAATTTATAAATAATAAATAAAGTAAAATTAAAAAATATATTAAATAATTATACAAACGAAAAAAATACCAATTCAACGTAATTAACATTCATGTGCTATATAATATATACTGTTGAGATGTTTTATATTAAATAATTATATAAATATATGAAAAAAATATCAATTTAATATATTTAATATCATTATTATTATTGTAAATTATACATGAAATCAATGTTATTAATTTGGTTATTTACCATGAATTTTTATTCATTTTATTTGATATTATGTTAGTAAGATAAACAAAATTATATATTTATACTTTTGTGAAATATTAATAGAATCATGCATATAATTGATACAAATGAAATTGGCTTTGTAATTAGCCAGCCATGTGAATTTGGTTAAAGTCAATGATGTGGATGATGGTGGTATATAATTGATTATTTTAATTAAAGTTTTTTTTATTTAATATCTATATTACTCATATATTTCTTAATTAAAATTTAAACTTAAAGATTTTACATGTTTCAATAAATTTAATATGATTTAATCATTTTTTTTTCTTAATTAAAGCCGTCTAAGACAGAAAAAATGATGTATCAAATCTTTAAATTTAAGCCAAATAAAAGTTAGCCGCCCAATGATAATTGTTTAACATTCACGGTGTGTTTGGTTCATGAAAACCGGAATGGTTTAGAAACTTTTTAAATTATAAAAATATATTCATTACACTGATATTAAATTGTACACTTTATTTCTAGCCATTGGATTCATTAAACCATATATTAGCCACGTCTTAAAATCTATAATAAAGTCTTCATCAACCGTATGAAAACATGTGTAAGAAATTGTTGATATTACGAAAGAGTATCTTAGTTAATGCATGATTTTACACATTAAAAAGAGAATATTCTCAATATTCTTTAATAATTATAAAAATTACACTTATTATTCATTTATTTTTTTATTACATTTTAATCTCATTATTATAAAAAAAATATCACTAGAAAAATATTTTTTTTTAATTATATTATATAAAAATTATTATAATTTAATTAAAGAATTGAAAAAAATTAATATAAAACAACAGTTATTTATAATTCACCTTTTAATAACAATAAAATTAAATTATTATAAAAAATATAAAAATAAAATTTCAAATTTAGAATAAATACGTAACTTTTAGAGTTTATTTTAATATTTTAATTTAAATATTAATATCTCTTTTAACTCTTGGATGTTTCTTGTCGACTAACTTTGACCATCGTAAACAAATTCTATTCAAAATAACTAAAATTAATATTAACACTTAAATTTAAACACTAATACAAAACATTGCAATAATATGAAAAATAAAAATAACATAAAACATACCAATTCATTAAATACAATATCTCTCTATAAAGTATTCAACTCTCAGTATAGTAATACATACTAATAATCTATACATTTAATTTTAAAAATACACTAATCAAAAATTAAAATTTAATTAAAAATTTTATCTTATTTTTAAAAATAAAAAATAAAGAATAAACTCACATTTGTGTAGCAATAATTTGAAATAACTAATACCTTCAAAATTAAATAAATGTAACAACCACTAAAATACTCTTGTAAAAATATGAAATATATATATTAAAATACCAATAATACGAAAAACCAAATTTTAACAAAGTATAAAACAATTATCACATTTATTAACAATAGTATTATTTAAATACCAATAATATCATTTTCATTTTAAAATCCAATTTTTTTATAGATTTACTACTAACCAACTATCATTAACATATTTTAACTAGTATTTTTAACCAATATATATATATAAACAGATACTAGTATATTAAAAACTTTAAATAGATACCAAATCGAGAAAAAAAATTATTTTTATAATCTTAAAATAAAAATACACGTAGATTAAATCTCTAATAAACGTGCTATCATTAGCACAATAACTAAAAGAAAATTCAATGAAAAGAATGAAGTAATTGATGAATAAAAATCCACGGCATTAATGCAAAACATAAATAATACATGCATCTTCAACCAACCGTCGTCCATTACATAGACTTCTAGCAGCCTCAAACAAAGTAATAAAAAAACATCTAAGATGCTGCTATCCAGTCTCTATGAAAATGTTTCATTTTTACTTGATCTTCTTCTTTGGCCTCAGCTGCAAGACAAAAAGAATGACCACTATATAAGTAACAAACAAAAATTATACACAATCTATTTCCAACTTTTTTAACTATTTTGCTAAAAATCAAAGCAAAACAAATAGAAAATGCAATAATAATAAAAAATTTACTTGATTGCTATGACCACACTTCTTTTTCCGGCAGTTTACAGCTCTTGGGTGAAGACGAGCATATAGCATCTACAAAGTAAAGCAAAGAAAAAAACATCACCATTATAATCTTAAAATAAAAATACACGTAGATTAAATCTCTAATAAACGTGCTATCATTAGCACAATAACTAAAAGAAAATTCAATGAAAAGAATGAAGTAATTGATGAATAAAAATCCACGGCATTAATGCAAAACATAAATAATACATGCATCTTCAACCAACCGTCGTCCATTACATAGACTTCTAGCAGCCTCAAACAAAGTAATAAAAAAACATCTAAGATGCTGCTATCCAGTCTCTATGAAAATGTTTCATTTTTACTTGATCTTCTTCTTTGGCCTCAGCTGCAAGACAAAAAGAATGACCACTATATAAGTAACAAACAAAAATTATACACAATCTATTTCCAACTTTTTTAACTATTTTGCTAAAAATCAAAGCAAAACAAATAGAAAATGCAATAATAATAAAAAATTTACTTGATTGCTATGACCACACTTCTTTTTCCGGCAGTTTACAGCTCTTGGGTGAAGACGAGCATATAGCATCTACAAAGTAAAGCAAAGAAAAAAACATCACCAGGACGAAGAAAATATATTAAAGATATTCTGCAAAATTATTTACATATAACATTACAGCTGATACTATAAGCTCGAAATGCAAATCTGGAGTGAACCTGGATTCCCAAGTTTGCATTTTTAATGGCAAAAGTGAGCTCAACTTAAGGTTTCAAAAGTATGAAAAACCTATAAACTGGATAAGGGACAAGTATCTGCTTGAAAGGCAGTTAGGTTATATCTGCTTGAAAGTCTTAAAAAAGGCTAAGGCAGCTATCTAATGCTCCCTTGAACAACTCTTTAAACACTATACTTTCAACAAGATGAAAAAGACCAACCAAACACAAAAAAACTTTTATTGGTCAGACTCTTTTAAGACACCAAGAATAGTAAATTTTGGATACATAAGACATTCTAATTCTCATTCATAATAATAATGAGAGAGTACATGCACATTTATCGAGAGAATAAAAATGAAACCCTAATCGTTAAGAAACATTTTACTTATTATTCCAACAATACTAAACAAATTAAATAATAATTACCTAATATTCCAACCGAGAGAAAAGAATGAATTGCTGCCAGGTCAACTAAATCATAAGAATATGCAAGCAAATATCCGCTCATAGCACCTCAAACGAACACACGTTCAATTCATTTATATCGAGTGAGAGCCTGAGACGAAACAAGTTCACTTTAAATGAGATGCTAATCAAAAAGCATAAAATTAGTAAAATAATGTTGCACTCAATGAAAATCAACTGAAAGTAAGTCCAGTTGATAAAGTTGAAGAATGACATCTATGTTTGGAACAAGTATAACTTCATTTGCACTATCAGGCAGCAAAAGAGTTAAAGCATTGTTCCATATAACATTCTGCCTCAAAAATTGAGTTCACAGAGGAATTTTCCTTTAATGCATCTAATTGATTCATCATCCTTTCCCATATAATTAGCCTTGGGTTCAAACCATTCTTGACCATCAACAATAGCTAAAAATATAACAACAGTAAATTAAAACCTCCATTTTTTAATAAAGCATACAGATCAAAAAGAAATCAATTCCTGAAGTAAATAAACATAAAGGGACGTCAGACAATATAAATGCCTCAAAAATTGAGTTCACAAAGGAAATTTCCTTTCATGCATCTAATTGATTCATCATTCTAGCCATCAAAATTTGCCTTTGGTTGAAAGCCAAAAAATCATTCTTGACCATCAACAATAGCTCAGAATATAACAGTAGTAAATTAAAAGCTCAATTTTTCTTTCTTAGGCCAAATAGAACAAAAGAAATCAATTCCTGAAGTAAATAAATATATAAGGAATGTCAGACAATATAAATGCCTCAAAAATTGAGTTCACAAAGGAAATATCCTTTCACGCATCTAATTGATTCGTCATTCTAGCCCTCAAAATTTGCCTTCAGATGAAATCCAAAATAGAGAATCATAAGCCACCACACGACACCACCAATGAAAGCTAAAACAGTCTACATTAAAATTAAAAATAACTCAAGAAGAAAAATGTAACCCAACTTTTGGCGAGACATTCACAAATAGCCCAAAACCTGAAATCCCATTCCCTTAGAATCCGGTGGCAATAAAGCATAAGCAATTTGCCATTTGGGTCCAGAAAGGGGGAATTACAAACTTGAAGGCAAAGGAAAAGTGCCCCAAAGAAAAAAAGATGAGTGACGCAAAAGGCTCAAAAGGAAAACCCTAAAGAAACCTTTCAATATATGTTTTACTATTGCGCAGCTATGACTCAAAACGCTTCCATATTTACAGTGGAAGGCGATCTTAAGGGCTGCGCTAAACAAAATAAGACAATCAGTATTGTGAGTTAATAAATGTTAAACTTTTACAAATTAAAATAGATCATAAATTGTTTTTTTTTGCAATGACGCTTTGCAAAATCATTTAGAGAAGTTACGCTTAAAGCAACATAGAGACAGAACTTCCTGAAATCTAACCACAATTACAAAATTTGCAAACTACGAAGTGAAAGAACAAAAATATATTTAAGAAGCAATAAAGCATAATACAAACTTCGCCACCACGAGCAGGATATAAGCACAGCTTACACAACTTAACAACGAATGAGTATTAAAAACTAAAATAATTCATCATTCATTGTTTAGCATAACAAAGGCAGTCAATGAACTACATCACTCAGGTATGAGGTATCCACTATTAAAACACTGGACAAGTTGTCAAGTACTCAAATGGTAATTGAATTGTGAGCTCAATGATGCTCCATTAATGAAAATTCAATTGGGAGCTAAATAAATCCAGCAGACTTATGAATAATAGAAGCGTATGGAGAACATGCATAACCATCACAAAGTATGAAAATAAATGTACACAATAATCACTAACAAAACATAGAAACATGATAAACGTATAATAATCTTAAATGAGCATTGATGTAAATAGACTCATACTTCCTGCAAATAGTCTTGTCTTGGTTGTATTTCCTAGCCAATGCCATTAAAGAAGGTTCAATAATACCTCCACGAAGCCTAAGAACCAAGTGAAGAGTCGACTCTAACAAAACAACAAACACAAGAGAATATAGAATGACATTAGCTTTTGCAATCAAACTAAAATTAACAAACATTAATTTTTTCTAGAAATGGATAGAAAAATTGCCAAACCTTTCTGAATATTATAGTCAGCTAAAGTACGGCCATCTTCAAGTTGCTTCCCAGCGAAGATCAATCGCTGTTGGTCAGGTGGGATACCTTCCTTATCTTGAATCTTAGCCTTGACATTGTCAATGGTGTCACTGCTCTCTACCTCCAGAGTAATGGTCTTCCCCGTTAGGGTTTTCACGAATATCTGCATCTTTCACGGCTCACAATAATATCTTTAAGAATGGTTGGGTTAGGATTTATAAGCTCCATAGCTAGGGTTTGATCTCATTTAGTATCAAGCGGAGTATTTGGACCTGAATCTGGCCCATGACTTAAGTCCACAGCTAGATGGCATTTTTTATTTTATTTTTGCTACGAGGGGAGTAACAATTAAATTGCTAATATATATATGTATGTTAGGTTATGACAAAAACTAACACTTAGTGGTCCAAGGTAACAATAGAAAGTCTAAATTGCATTATACATGGGATACAATTAGCTTTAATGAAATTAGGTGAGTATGAACCAAATTCACTTCACCTTTTTAGAAAATATTATCCAACTTAATTATAGATTTGTGATCGTTTCGGTATACAAAGAGGTGTTGAGAGGAGAATATAAACATTATTTTAATGTGAAATATATAAAAGGAAGTAAATATATATTTCTCAATATATATATATTCAAATTAATTTTAATTTATTAAAAAAGATGGTTAACAATCAAGTTATCCTTTGGTTAAATTACGAATATTTCTCTTCAAAGTTTTAATTTATAATCCACCCAAAAAAAAGTTGAACGATTATTATCTAACTATCAATTATTATTATTATTTAATCATATGGTAATTTTATTGAATTGATTTAATTTCTTGAAACTTATTCTTTACGTTATCATTGTATTATTTTAGTTGAGTATATATCATTTTAATCATATTGTTATTGCCATTAATATTTTTACATAAATTAAATGAATATGATTAAAACTTACAAGTTTTGCCTCTTCATTACTTCAGTGTTATTCATAATTTATCTTCTCATAGAATTCAGTAAGTAATTTAACATAACTTTTGTTTACATATATTACAACCATATAAATTCAAAATTTTCGATCTAAAAAATGTCCATACTTCAATTTTCAGATGAACACGAAGTATTTTGGTTAAAATTGATGATTTCATAGTAACGTCGAAAAATTATATGCTTTTTCTTTTTCTTCTTTTGTTGCAGGCATTGTAAATGGCGAATGTAGGCAGCAAAAAAGCAAAACATGTAAGGGATATTGTTCATGGATTGAATCAAGTGCTTGTTATAGGCATTGCATGAGGTGGGATAATGCTACTTATGGAGCTTGTCATGGGTTTCTTAATTGTGATTGCTACTATGATTGTGGAAGATGAACATTCTAAGATCATTTAGTGACAAAGTTCTAAGTAGTTCTTTATATTAAGTTCAACAATTGTGACACTAATAACAATAAGTAATATTGTCATATTATTATAATTCATGGGCAAAGTTGTCTCATGACTTTACCCGATGCCTTCCGACTTTTACAATTGAAATAACATAATTAAGAAAGCAAATACAGCAAGATCAAATGGAAGCAATTTTGGGTGCTAAAATCTCAAGAAGACCCTTGGGATTGTCCACATGAACCCAATGCCCCGCATTTGGTAGAACATGAACTGCAACACTCCCTTTGGGGCCGTCTGCTTTTTGTTTAGCAATGCTTTCAAGGTGCTGAACAGTTTCTGTGTCCCAACGGTCGCTGTTCTCTGCACGAACAATAGCTATCTTCATATCTTTTGGTGGATGCTCCAACAGAGACCAATAAGATTTCTCCCTACAGAAGTTTACATTTCTTATGACGACTACAATGCAAAGAAAATATTTCTGGGAGGGAAGCCTTCTCCAGTTTGTTCTTTTGTGAAAAAAATTTGATTTATGATTGATCTCAAAATGAAACTCACAATTTACCTGTAGGAATTGAACATCTGAACTGCGCCATCAAGATTAAATGCCCAAGTCTCTTGATCCCCAGATTTCTTGATGTTGCTACCTATCCATTCTGACAATGACTTTGAGAAACCAAGTTCAACCATATGATCCACAAGCCACCTTAAACGAAGGACAAGTTTATAGCCTAAGAATAATATTCTGATATGATTCAGCCATCACAACAAAAATAGCACAGAATAAATCTGGTAAAACTTCATGCTTCTGTCATGTAATCTATAGCTATAGCCACAGATGAGTTAGTGGGTAAAGATCATCACGTTAATTGTAACATTCCTTTAGCACATATTTCCAGACTGCCCAAGGTTACTAGGTTAAACCCACATATATAATATTTTACCAGGACAAGAGTTTTACTTTCTTGATGGAATTTTTGATGGTAGACCCTGCAACGTCCGCAAAACTTTCTCAACTTCACCATCACTATTTTCAGATTTCACTTCTCCAGGAACAGAATCCAGTACCCATAGCTGTTTTGCAGCAAGGAAAAGCTAATAAAATGGTAACGTGCCAAAATATTTTCACATTCAAGTGAACTGAATGTTATCCTTTCATCTAGATCCAGCAACAAACGTTAAAATTTTAAAACTATTAGGCCACACATTATAATTAAAAAGTTGGCCTGTTTGCAGGAGCCAATTATGACAATACAATCAGGAAACTGTCACCAGTGTCAGCTTCAATTTCATTTCACCTTAAACCTTACAAGGAATTGGAGAACGCATAACTTCTACAATTACACAAAAAGGAAAAGGGAAATGACATGAAAAGAAAGAAATAATGACATTTATGGGACAGTTTATGATAGAAGCAAAAGGGAGAAGAGATAGAACAGCCTAGCACTGCCGTTTGTCTCTCAATTTATTACTACTACGTAAATTAACAAAGATAAAATTCAAGGGCCATACTTTCAGGAACTGATGAAATAAATAAGACTAAAAATTGAATCATCTTGACAATTAATAGGAAATTGTGCCACAAAAGCTGATATAGCAACCATTATATGAATATGAATAAAGAACCTTTTACAGCTTATCAAGGAGTATATAGCAACCATGATATCCTGACACTCAACTATATAAATGCTTAATCCATGTCCTGAAAGTCCATCTTCTTCTTTTTTTGTTGTCCAAACAGTACATCTACATACAACTCCTTCTATCTGGAATAATGGATACAAGATTGGAAAAAGAGCATTTTCTCGAACCTTGTCCCTTGTATACATGATTTGTATCCATCAAAATATAACTACAACCACAGCATTTATACCTTTCTCAGTTGTTATATGTGCATAGGTGTCAAATAGAATATGAATCATACAGTAGTGCGAACAAGGGGGCGAACATGTAGCAAGCCTTAATTTTAAAGATCAAAAGATATTATCAGAGTAATAAAACTTGTGGTCAGCAATTGCCTTTTATATGCCAAATGAGGAACTAAAAAACAACGAAGCAAGGATTACAGGGAAACTCCACCCACCTAATCATTCATGTATACATAGTGAATCATGTAGTGAACTCTGTCGAAGTTGTTACTGTTCCAACTAAAAATGCATCTCAACTAACACTACCGTTGGTATTCATGAAGTAACAAGTATTAACAACAGTAAGCACCATGCTTCCTCACGGTTGTAAGTTGGTCCACTGTAGATTCCACAAAAGTAGTAAACCATGTGAATAATCCAAGTTACATTTTTTACATTTTGATTCATTTCACTAGAAAGATTAAAAGAAAGGTATTTGAAAATTTTAAACCAAGCTCACAATAAAACTCATGAGTCATTGAGTCAGTCACTTACTTCAATTGATAAAACAAATGACAATAATTTTTTTTTTAACTTCCATATGGATTAGCAAATGGGATGTCATACAGCCAAGGATTCTTATTAGCCTAAACAAAAATCAAATAGCAGCACAAATAAGGAAAAGAATATGACAACTCTTGAAAGTTGGGCAAAGGAAAAACCTGTTTGGGCAATGCAGTAGAATCACCATAATCACCACGAGCACAGCTCTCAGCAAACTGAAGTGCTACCTTACCGCCCAAGGAATGGCCTATAACAACGTCAGGCGATGCCCAGCCTCGAGACTTGACCAAATTAGCTAAATCTTGAGCTGCGTTGATCAAATCATGAGGTGGGTTTAGACCTTCAAGCTCGGCTGATTTCCCATGATTCCTCAAATCCACAAGCACCATCCTCCAATCTGTATAAACACAAAATTCTTTTTAAATTAAGAAAACTAACAAAAATCAAATTGCAAAATCCAGAGGCCGAGAGCGAGATATATATATACATACTGGGAGAACTGGGGAGTGAGGAGAGGAGACTGCGAGAAAAAGATCTCCAATTACGGCCAGATCCCAAAAGGCCATGGAGAACAATAGTTGTGAAGTCGTGGGGTTTGTCATCTGAAGATTGGAATTCTTCGAAGGCTAAGGTACCCAGTGATCTCCTTGAACTCAGAAACTGGATCAGGAACTTGTGGGAATTCAATTTCTTTCTTAAGAGGATCGTCGCCATTTGCCACTTGATTTTTAGGTGTACGCAAAGTAGACGCGAGTTCCAGAATCTGAACTCACTTTGCGACCAAACTTCGTTGCTCCTATTAAATTGGAGCGGAAAAAAAAACGAAAAATGACAGCTGTGGGATTTGAACCCACGCCCTTTCGGACCAGAGCCTAAATCTGGCGCCTTAGACCACTCGGCCAAACTGTCACTTGGATGGTCCCCTCAACTATTAATTAACTTAATTATTAATTGAAATGCGATGCCCAAATTGATTAACTTTGATTTCTAGAAATATCAATTCGATTTTATATTGTGTAATTAGAACCGGAGTGGTATTTTGGACGGAGAAGTACGTTTGTCATAAAAGAAAATTCAAGATGTATAATTTTGCTAATATCACTGTTTATATAAAACTATTTATTGATTTTTTTGTATAAAAATAAAGTGTTAGGATAATTTTATTTTATTAAGTGTTAATATCACTGTTTATATAAAACTATCTTATTTAACGAGGACTCATTCAAAATTCAATTTTTTATAAACTATTATATGATCCATTAATGGCTATTACGGATGCAGTTACAAGTGCAATATAAAAAGAACTTGAAAAATTATAAAAAATAATAACTTTAAAATAACATTAAATAAGATTTAATTGATCTTTATTTAACATTAAACATATCCAAATAACCGTATTTTAATTTTAACGACGATCAATTAAACGAATTTAGAATAAAATTATATATCATATTTTTTTCTAATAATGAAAATATATAATACAAACATAAGACATGTTATTTTTATAATTTTAAGTTTTATGATACTATATTGTTATTTTTTTCAAAAAAATTATTGTAAATGACCACTAAATCGTTTATGTGATTAAGGTCATGTTTATTACACTATTAAAATTAGATGCATACTTTTTTATAATTATAAGTTTAATTATAAAATTAATTATATTATACAAAATAAAAATTATATAATTATATAAAAAAATTATCTCACTAAGGTTAAAGGATTGATTGTAATTTATACTTAATTTAACATATTTTAATTTTAATTTTTAAAATTATGTATTAATTTTTTCTTTTATCTTAAAATAAAAATAATATTTTTTTAATTTTTAAAAAATAAAAATGACTAATAAAATAAACCATACTCATGTATCAAAGGTTGAATCAACTTGAAATCGTTGGGTATACTTACTTCGATTTTGATAGATACCAAGATAGTATGAAATCTACATCGGGTTATATCTACCTACTAGATAGAGATGCTATCTCTTAAAAGAGTGTTAAACAATATCTTATTATAGTCTATTCTACCGTAGTGGTGGAGTTTATAGCATGTTATAAAGCATCTAATCACGGAATATAATTACGAAATTTTGTCACAAGGATACACATAATAGATGATATTAAAAGATCACTTAAGTTATTTTATGACAATAAATCAACAATGTTATATTCCACTAACATAAGCTTGACGAAATCAAAGCATATAGAGATCAAGTTTATAATTGTTAAGAAAATAGTTCAAAATGTATATGAATATATAGAATAAATCAGTACAAACTCTACGATTACAGATCCGTTTCATGAGTACACTACTCGTATGGATGTTATTATGCGTTGTAAACTATCAGATAAGGTTAAACTTATTTAAATAATTTGAACTTTAAAGTATTTAATAGGACATGGACCTTTAATTTGTAGCGACCTAAAGATAATGTATATTTTAATAATATGTTAAAATAGATATACAGTGATTATGATTCCCATATTACATGTACTATTAATTTTATCTTACATCTCATCGTCAGAGAAAATAAGAAAGAAAACTAAAGGATTATCTAAGAAAAATGTGTAAATCTAGAAGATTAATTACTCAAATATATAATTAATTAATGACTATAGATTCATGTATCCTTCTGCATATTTGTTTTTGATTTTTGGTGATATAACATAAATGTTCATATTTTATTTTTAGGTGATAGTTTTCACCAAAAGTTATTTTATTTTAATAAAAAGAATCAACAATATTTTTATACATTTATCACTCTCTCGTAAGTGTTGTTCTATGTATAGGTCAAACAATTACAATTTCAACAATTAAAGTTATTGTGATATTAGAAGTCTTTGGGAGACGCAACTCTTTCAAAAACTTAAGCCATGCAAAAAGAAAAATACTATGAATCATAAGAATCTTTGATTGCTTATAGGTGAAGCTTAATGAAAATGTAATTCTAAATATTGCAATTTCTAACTGAATTTTCATAAATAAGCCGTGATCAATCCTGTACCTTTCCTGCCCCTGAACAATTTCGAAATCTTTGAGTTCTGGGCACCCGCAAGGGGTTGTCAGATGCAGTGGAAACAGAGATAGGATCGATTCTCAAGCAAACGCCACTAGCAGAACATCTAGCACAAGCCAAGTATCCTGTTCAGACAAGATCCATAAAAAAAAGGTGAATAAGAGCTTAAAGGAAAATAAAGTCATTCATAGAGAAATAAGGAAAGGAGAGAGAGCACAGTTCTATACACTGAAAAAATTTGATAAGGCAGCAAAACCAACCTATGTCCTCACAACAGTTTCGAAGTTGTCTACGAAAAAAGGGGAAACGAATACAAACAGTTCCATGGCAATATTTGCATCTTTTCTTGTCTTGTTGCTCAACGCTGTTGGCTTTTATCAACATCAAGCCTGAGATGACACCAAATGCCCCAACCGAAAAAGAAGCTACAATAGGATCAACCTGGCTGGGTTCAGGGGAAAAACAAAAGAAACAGAGAGAGAGATATGTTAATCAAGCAAACATGAAGAACAAGCACAACAATACATTTACTTCTGCTTGCTATCAGATGTTAAATTTATCAAAAGGAAAAATGATAAGTGCATGGTGCGTATGAAATCTTCATGGGAGGTACCCCTATTCTTAATTTCAGCTCATGCTGTTAAATAATAGATCCAGTTATATAAGGGAAATTCCTAATCACATTGACATGGAAGAAAATTGAAATATACAATATTATAAAACAAACTCAGCATGATCCCGAACACCTTACGTCCAATATACAAACGGCTGGGACAATTTGGGACCAATATAACATGTGTACTGGATACTACAAAGCTCCAAAAGGTAACCTAGTGAGTGACAAACGCTCTCAAATCTCAACTCATACATTACGGATATTATTCATAGAAAGACTTATTATTCCAACCCCCAACAGCAAGTAGACAAAATGTTAGCTTTTCCTTTACATGGTCAAAGGAAGCTTACCTTAAACAATTACTCCATCCACAAGAGTACATCGCCTCGAAAGTTGAAATATTGGATTTTCCTTACTTTTCTAGGGAAAAACATCACTAGCATGAATCCTGACTCCTAACTAAGAACTATTATTTCAAGCAAAACCATGCTAACAAGATGACCAAGGAGCTGAACAATACAAACCCATCTGCCCTACCACTGAATCTTCTGCACACCAAAACCAGATTTAGCCCTCTTTAACCATAAAAAGGTTATATAGGACATAAACTATAAGAGCATAAAATATTCTCCCTCTCTCAATTTGACGATAAGTAGCAAGTTTTGCAAACTTACAATCGGTGCAATAAAGTCTCCAAACACAATTATACCAGAATCAAATGATAAGCTTGTGACATAGAGCTACTTCAATGTTTTTGATGTCTGCAAAAGAAGAATACAGAGGATTTCGTAGAAAAATCAGGAAACGGTAAGAGACAAAGCATAGAGAAATAGCAATTAAATAATCTTATCATCTTTTGAAATTAAATAGTAATTGAATGTAAACATAGATAAAATAGCCATTAACATTTATTTTTATTTTTTAAACTAAATATTAATTTAATGTAATCATATGTATAATATTTAAATAATAATTAACATTTATTTTTATATTTTAAACTAAAAGAGTAATTTAATATAAACGTAGTATGCATAATATTTAAATATAACACGTTATAAAATAAAATATGTATTAATTTATAATTTTAATAGTATCTTAGTCCAAATTATATTGTAACGAATTATAAAATATATCAATTCGAATCCGAACGTATTTTTCAATTTGAATTCGACTCGACTATAAAATCTTTCATCCAATCAAATAAATAAGCGTATTGAATACTACTTTAATTGAAAATATTTCTACGAGTATTCAATAATTAATAAGAACTATTAAGCGTTTAAGTTACATGCTTGCTTACTTTAACTTTGAATTCTATGCAATGTTTGAACTGTGCATAGTATTAACCACCGTAGCTCTAAGGCTCTATTAGCTGAGAGTCTGATACTACATGAATGGATGGCTGAAGATGAATATTTCCAATGGATCTAAGGCCATTATTTTTGTATTTTAATATTTAGTGTAATGGGTTGAAAAATAATACAATTATTAGATGTTTAAAAAAATTACTAGCATTTATCAAACGACAATTATGAAAATAAATAATCGAAAGAAAAAAAAACGCTAGAAGGAGGGCTTGAACCTCCGACCTTGTGGTTAACAGCCACACGCTCTAACCAACTGAGCTATTCCAGCTTATTGAATTATAAGTTTATTTATTCAATATATTGAAACAATTATGAGAGTTGAAGTGAGCACTATATAGCGTTTTCATCTCATTTCGATTCCTCATTACATTCCGTTTAAACTCATTCTCGTTTAGTAAAGCGACTTGATAAGAACTAGGGATTGCAAGGTACCCTTCGATATTTATTTTTTTACAAAATAAGAGAGAGTGATAAAGACTAATAATACCTGTAAGAGCAAAGTTTTGAAACGGCGAATACCCAGAGAGACATCTTCATCATCACCACCAGGCGACGCTTTAGCTACCACCTTCACTGAACCTTGTCCCAGAACCCTGTGTACTGACAAAAAGTGAAAATAGCTGGCCGGAAAGGAATGCAAAGCCATTAGGATGTCGGTGATACAGACACTTGGGGTTTTATACCGACGAAACAATAAAAATATACTAATTAAAATTTATAACTATACAAATATTATCACCGTATTTTTAATTTATAAATTTAAATTATTAAATAAATTAACATATTATTTTATTGTATTATTATTTAAATCTCTTTATTTACTATTTAAATGTTATTTAATTTAATTACTTTTAATATTATTATTATAAATTTTAATTTTTTTTAAATTTATAATCCTTTCATGTTCTTAATTTATTATCATATTTTTTTTACATAATTTATTTTATTTTATACATTTATAATAACATTGTATGTATTCAATAATTAAAAAAGTCAATTAAAATTGATTAGTATTAATAATTTTTTAAAGATTCTAAACAATGAAAAATATTTTTAATATCTAAAAATAAAAATAATATGTGTGATTTCATGTAAATAATAACCTGTGTGACTTTCGAGACTCAGTTTAATTTACAACTTTATTTTATTTTTCTTAATTATATAAGAAATAGATAAACAATATAATAATTACAACTTTGATAAGAGATTAATCGGTAGAAAATTAAAAAATATATAAATTACTTGATTCAGCCTGTGATTGTTTAATTTTTTTTTTGCTATGATTATTGTAATCTAATTTTAATATAAGAGTTTATGTTATTTTTAAAGGCATAAAATGTTTAGTGTCGTCCCTAATATTACAATAATAAAAATATCACTAATATTTAAATTTTTTAAAACATAGTGTGACATTTATATCATTCTTATTATTTATGTTAATATTTATTTTTAACATCATTTTCGACTTTTTGATCACAATGTATGTCATTTGATGTTAAAAATTATGCATTAGTAACATAAATGATGAAAATGATATAAATGTCACAAAAATAAACTTTAGTGATATTGTTGTTGCTTGTCCGTTAAGAGCATGAAACACATTTAAGTCTATTTTAAATATTTAATCATTTAATTATAATTTAATATTCAAATAACACATTATGCCAAATATGAGAAAAAAAGATCATTAGTGTCATTTGCAAAGCAGTTGGACTAAAGTACACGGTCCCTAAGGAGGGGCCAAAACTGCAGTGAAATGCTTCAGAAATCAAATAGAACGTTGCACTTGTTATGGCTAATGTATGACATTATTAGACATGAAATTTGGTAAGTTTTCCTGCAAATGTAGCTTTTCATCTGGCTTTGTTTTTTTACAGAAGGAAGCAAAATCAGTATGACAAAAAGACGATTAAGCCCATGCAACATGGGAATGGCAGAACAAACTCGTCAAAGCCGAGTTGTTCACACAATATGAGAGCTGTACATTCAAATTAACAACCCAAGTACTATCCCCTGTCTTTGTTATCCATTCACTAAGTGGAACAAGCTTCAAGCTTGGGGAGGAGACTTCGCCATGCATCGGCCATAGAATTTGCCAGATGTGCCTGTCCCGTAGCAAATTCATGGAAAGCAATTCCAATATCTATTGTCTTCTGCACCCGAAAGCGGACCATCTCTTCATTCATTAACCTCACAATGGTTTCGAATCTTCTTGTTGCTTCCTCACTTGCAAACTTCACCTGCATCATTTAACCAGTTTTTGGTCATAATTAAATTTCTGATATGCATACCATACACAATTGTATTCGCTGATGTACCTCATTGTATTCATATTCTGCTTCTGCCATCTTGTCAGATCGTGTAAGCATAACTTTGCCTCTACAAAACCAATAAAAAAGGTTATGCATTGGTGATCGTGAAACCATAGCCTACCCATTCTAATTCCTTATTTTTTTACATTTTCATTCTAGAAAACCATCCACCAAATTTAAATTACCAATAATAAATTGAAAGATGGAAGGGATATTGAGGAAAGAAGCTCTTTTCTCATTCCCTTACTTGAAGGTTAGCAAACGGTTTTAAAAAACTAACCCTCTTCACATTTAGAATAAACAATGTCAGTATACATAATAATAATGCTCTTCCTGTTTCGCTCATTTCCAATCCCTTTATTATTCAAATTCCTTTTCCTATTCAAAATGATTAGAAATTAAACCTTAAGTTCAGACACTTCATGTCAATATAACATACCAGTCTTTAATGGCAGAAAAAAAAACATGAGACTAGAAAATATTGCAGGATATACTGCAATACATAATTCTAACAGAAGACATAAACAACGAAAAACAGAATGGTTCTGACCAAAATAGGGGAGAGGAAGGAAGAAAGAAAAAAGAACAATCAACCAGAAGCGTACAGATTTATCTCCTTCAATTTAATTATCTCGGCAAGTTCACATTGTTGCTTGAAGGCATTGGCTCTCTCAGCAATTGTCGCCTGGTTTAAAGATGCAGAAGTAATGAAAGAGCCATAATATACTATACACAAGTATAAAGCCATAACTCTGTGTGGATGGTGGATAACTACAAATAGTCCAAACATTTTTAAATTTTTATACTTCACCTTACGGGTAAACAAGGACATATAGTTCTATATAATCAGGAGGACATAATTGTTTTCAATTGTGTACGCAATGTTAGAAGCATCATTCGATTGAGAAACAAAACTCACCTTAACAGACTGAACAGCAAGGACATAATCTTTCAAGGGTTCTTCGAAGTTCATTAGGAGTTGATGAGCCTGCATACCAATGCAATATACTTTATGCTTTATATTCAA
Organism: Hippophae gyantsensis; assembly: GCA_030763125.1. Classification (NCBI taxonomy): domain Eukaryota; kingdom Viridiplantae; phylum Streptophyta; class Magnoliopsida; order Rosales; family Elaeagnaceae; genus Hippophae; species Hippophae gyantsensis. The sequence continues at coordinate 40,301,946 of CM061038.1, forward strand.
AATGCATCAATGACGCACATGAAACACTCACGAGCCAAAAAAGTTGTCATGTAATATCAAACTATGTAAAGATGAATCTTAAATTCAAGCTTACCTCCTTTTGTAGCCTAATTGACAACATCTCAGATTTTTCGCCAAGGTCATCAAGCGCTTTACCCAGAGAATTACCTTCATGAGCACCAAGAGCTTTGATAGCCTTTCCGAAATCTGACAGAGATTGCCCCAACTCTGTGGAACATATTTTAAAATAAATTTTAATCCAATGAAAACCATTCTAGGATGAGTACAAAAGAAATGCAAGCTCCAAAGATGAAGCATTCCAAAATAAGCAAAGCCCTGAATCCCTTGTTACCTCTATGTCTCTTTACTAGGCGATATGCATGCTTCTGAGCTTCAGCCAAGTGGTTTTCAAGCTCAAAGATATAGTGCTTGAGCTTTTCATACTCGGGGTTGGATTCTTCCACTGATTTCTCTTTTCCCAGAACAACATCAGTCAATTTAGATTGTACATCCTGTGGAAAAACAAGACAAGTTACTAACGTGTCAGCTTAACCATCCAGAAAGACTATGTAGAAACATGATTCATCAAGTCCAGTTATTCTAGCAAGCATCAAACACAAACGAATAGGCCAACATCCAGCACTAATTAAAAGAACTGATGTTCTGCTAGTGCTAGGAGACTCGAGATCACTTACTGAAGATCCAATTATAACAAATTTACCAAAGTTGGATGTCATGACGATATAGCTGTTGGGAAATAACGCAAATTCCCGATAAGCCAAACTTATGAGAAAACAAGAATAGAAAATAACACACAAATTTGATAACGGAGTTCGACCAATCTTGCTTACGTCTCCGGACCTGCTGCAGATCTTTTTACTGAAA
>CM061038.1:40307830-40452830 GCA_030763125.1 Hippophae gyantsensis
TTAATTTGCTCCTTAAATTAAGGAGCTTTATAACAACAATCTCCAACAATAGCTCTGGAATAAAATCAAGATAATTCATATCATAAAGAAAGAAGATCCAATAGAAAATCAAATCAGCTATAAACATCTCAACTCTGTAATACGAATAAAATCTGGAGATAGTATCCGAAGCCTTTTGGTAGTAGTACCAGGACTTAAAAACAAGCCTTTCATGAGTCCAGTGCAGTAGTGAATAGGAAATTATGAAGTACACGAGTTGTTTCTAGATTACTTTCAAGTCAATTACAACATTTTCATAATATGAAATTTATACCTTGAAGATTTGTAATAAATCAGCAGGCTTCTTAAAGATACCAGTCCCTTGAGACCTTAACCTCTCCATGGTCTGAACAGCAAGTAATACAAATATGTCAATAATTTGATAGTCAAATAGTATTGTTAAAGGTACTATTTATCGAGAATGTATTTAGCTAAACCAATAAGCATGAAATATATAAACTGCTAGTTATAATAGTTAACTTGAGCATATCTAGGATTTACGAATGCAGGAGATATAATGTTCTTTGTTAGCCCACAGCTTAGGTTCTCCTACAGCTCTATCTTATCCCTCTTTACTTCTTTTTTCTTTCCCTTATGTGTCACAAGTTTTCACATGAAATATTCCAAACTAATAGAATTTTTTTAATTCAGAGAGTGCATGTGTTATTTCCTTGGTCAACACAGGACTGTTGGGTCCCACATGACATGCACCAGTGAAGCTTCCATCAGAATTGATATAGTTTGGTAATACGGAAGAAAGATAAATATTCCACATTGGAAAAGTTCAAAGAACCTAGTTCCTATAACAAATGTCCCTTTCTTTCATATATCAATCAACACTTAGACTGATCCACAACCAAAGCAGAAACCCTAACCATTAGCTCCTGAGATCTGCTGCAAAGATATACAAGTGCCAGCCAAGTGATCAGTTCTGGTATTATTTTCTCTTTCTAGTTTATGACACGCTGGCACGTTGAACTTTTTATTAACACATAAAATAATATTAGTAATTAATACTACAACACAATGTATTGAAGTCTAGAAACATAACCTCTTCATCTGCCTGCAAGAAGGTCCTGAGGTCCTCGCTTGGTTGAAGTTCATGATGTGAAGCTATCCTTTTAATGAATAAGTCTAATGCTTGGCGCCTCATCTCTATGAATTCAGCACTAAAAAGGAACTTTTCTGTGCAGAGAGAATGAAGTTAGCTTTCTTTTTGGCTAAAAGAATGAAGCTAGCATTAGCTTTCTTCAAAAGAGATAAAGGTAATCTGACTCGGACATCCATTGTCCTATTTATCAATTAATATTAAATAGTTTGGCTGCTTCATAGTAAAGATGCCCGCTTAAAATCTGTTAATATGAATATATGATTCATATTAGGTGGATTAGAAGAGTGCAGAGACATAACAATTAGACATGCAATGTAAGCTAAATAGCTTCCCATCAAAATTTGCCACCCTGCTACAAGTTAATTGCAAATATTTTCATTTAACAAATGCATACTATCAGTTGACATAAAGCCCCTAAATTTGTATGTGGGTCGACAATTATGTCATTCTCAAATTTCACTTTTCAGATTTTCAGCTATTTCTTAAACACAGGTCACGTTTTGCTTCAAAAATGGGCAAAAGAAGAAAAAGGAAGTATTATGAGTGGCAATTTCAACCAAAGCATAGACAACACAACCTACAGAGAAAGTTTACATGAGGATGACCATAAAATAATAATTATAGATACATAATCATACGCTTTCTAGCGTGAAGGCAGCTTTGCAAAAGAAACAGAGATTTCCGAATTGTTACCTACGGTGCTCTTTTCTGGAAGAGGAGGAATGAAAATTCCTTTGTACTTGTCAAATAGGCGGTCGCGTAACCAAATAAAATCACTGTAACGACGGATAACAATCTTCTCTGGCCCTTGATATTCAGGCAGATTTGTCTATCAAAATAATGCTTTCTATTACTCAACTGTTTGCATTTGGATGACGTAGGCCGTATAGAAAACCTAAACTTCATTACTTTGACAACAAAACAATTACAGGACAGAACAGCATTCAGTCCATTCATCATTCAAAAAATCAATTAATAAACTCCAAACTTAAACGTTCCATACAAGATATAGTTAATTTATATCGATAAAATTATTAATCAATGTAGTACTCAGCAAATCAATAGACAGAGGACCCATCAATACAACAAACCAATCGCCTTACAATTCAATTTCAACTAGCTAAGCTTATTCAAACCTTAACATAAAGCAGTGGCAAAACAACATGCAAGATGAAGCACATTAGATACAAGGAAAAAGCCGGAGATTTTCACAACCTCATTTTCATAACTAATAATTTGCAATTGATTTATCGTAAAAGATAAACTAATTCAACAAAAGTGCTACAAAATCCCAAGATATAACCAAAACCCTAAAGAGCATAGAACTTAACGATGGAAAAGTAAAATCAAAACCTTGGTGATGACTCGGTATGAGATATAGGCCTGGACGCCATTGCCCAATTTCACAGGATCAGTAACTGAGACTGAAAGGTAAGGCTGCGAAGATTTAGATCTATGGCTTTGGGATACCCCTGATACACTTTTATGCTGCTCCATCCCGCAAGTTTTTCACGAAATTGGGGGATTTTTTACTATAACTCAAATGCAAGTATTAATAATTGAGGTTCAAACTACATAGCTTATACATGCTTTATTGGGTTTTCAATAAAATCATGCATCCTTATCCTATATTTTCTCACACCTAGATAGTTTCAATATAGTAAGGTGGTAATATCCAAACTTAAATAAAACTTCAAATCAAAACCTCATTTTATAGTAGTGTTTCTCTATTTATTTAGAATGTCTATTGATGAGTAACTTTCGTAAGTTTACACTCATAACTAAATTTAGACACTCTTAACTATTTTGGGACTTATCTGAATATACTACACAGTACACATGATTGAAGAAAGATAAAGAAAAACAATTGAATTACACAAATAGTTTATAATTTTCTATATTTAATATTTTGATCTTTTTATTATTTTTTATTTACTTTTTAATTTTCATACTTTAATACTTTATTTTTTTTATAATTTAGTCATTATTTTTTTCACTTTTATACATATAATTTAAAAAAAACTTAAAATTAAAGTATAAATAATTAAAAAGATTAAAGTGAAATTTTTTTAAAATTTATTGATTAAATTTTAAAAAAATAAATATGGAGAAGTATAGAATAAATAAATTAAATCAAAAGAAAAAATAACTAAACTAAAATGTAAAATGTAGAAAATTTAAAATAATTTATATATTTTAACATTTAAAAAATTATAATTAAATTTTTACAAAATAATCGCAATTTATATTTCATAAAATATAATTTCCTAATATATATACACAGACAATCACATAAAATTTGTAATAATAAAAACAATATTATTTATATTTAATTTATATATTTTTATTATTAAAAAAAATATGACTCATAATTTTATATTGAACGTAATTCAAAAAAATATTATTTAAATTAAATGATATCTAAATAAATTTGTATAGTGTTATAAGACTGTTATTTTCATTATTATAAGTTTTTAAGTGTTATTTTTTAATTTCTTAAATATTTTTTATAAAAATTTACTACATATATTAATTTAAATTTTATAATTTAATTAATTTACAATATAATAATTTAATAGATTGGATATTAACTTTTTAAATGTATGATTTAATCTCTAAAATTTTAAAACTTAACCATGAGTTTTTAAAATTTTAAAATTTCAGATTTTAAATTTATAAATATATATGTGAAATTTTAAAAATTTAAATTCTAAATTCTATATTTTAAAAAAAATTTGAAATGAAAAAAATTATATACAATATTTTAGTTTTGTAAATGTATAAATTAGTATCAAATATACATGATATATCATTAATATCTTACTTTGATAAGAAATATAATATTGATTTAAAAAAAATAAAAAAATGTGAAATGAAATATATATATATATATATATATATATATATATATATATAAGAATTTACAGTTATACACAAATAATTTTAATTTTTTTTTTTAAAAGTTTACTTAATATTACTTTAAAGTGATAAAATTTATCTTTTTGTAATTGTTAGATTCAATTATATTTAAAAAAATATAATATTTTTGCATAATTTTGATATTAAATGATACCCCAATCCTATGTAAATTTAATTAATATTTGAAGATTATTTTATTCTAAATAATAACTAAATTTGTTAAACGTGAGAAATATCGTGTGTTCTGAGTATCGTAGATTGCAACTTATTTTTAACATTCGGGACCCACAAACAAACAAAACAAACTTAAAAAAAACATTGGCTACGTCACAAGGAAAGCGACCTACAACGTGCAACGTATTTCTATTTCAGATTCCACGTTCTCCAATTATTTTTACCCTCCACGACTCTCCGCCACAAACACACTCTCTCTCAAATTCTCAAACTCCCCGACTGAGAGAGAACCAATTGCCGATGGACTCCACAACCACCCGCTATCGCGACGGACGATCTCCATCTTCCGATCGATTTCTCAGCCTCTTTTCCTTCTCACCTCCTTCATCTTCCACCATCACCAATACCGACGAGCTCCTCGAAGCTGAAATCTTTTGGACCGATGACTTCACCGAACCGACCAACAACCAGGGTCGAACCCAGAACCATATCCACTCTGATTCTACCATACCCGAAAGCTTCAACCACAATAATAATCATCGGCGTCTTAGTTTCGAAGTCGCTCACTCACAGAAATCGGGTATATTAGCAGTTCTACCCGATTCCGATAGCGGAACGCAAGTCCTTCGCCGTTTGCCTTCAGTCTTATCCTCGCCTTCTCAATCTATTCCGATGATACCCAGACCAGTTCATAGTCAGAGCTCGGAGTATTCGCAATCTTTGCCGTCGAAGAAGTTTCATCAGTCAGCTCCGATGAATGTTCCCGTTCTTTCACAGGCTATGGCGAAGCGTAGAAACGGCGATCTTTTTGATGTCGTCGATTGCGACGATGATGGAGACAATGAAATTTTACCACCTCATGAGCTCGTCGCTAGGGGTTCTGGGGTTTCGCCGAAGACCACTTTTTCGGTTCTTGAAGGCGTTGGAAGGACACTGAAAGGAAGAGATTTGCGCCAGGTTAGGAATGCAATTTGGCGCAAAACTGGCTTTCTCGATTAAAATGTTTTTATGGGTGATGTGAGAATTTTTTTTAAGCTCTCTTTCAGAATTTTGATACCAGTTAATCACTATGTTTGAGTTTGTATTAGAGACTTGAGTCTTGACACTGCTTTGTTCTATCTCTGGTTTATTCTTACTTGGAAAAGTAATTCATGGAGTACAGTTAAAAAAAAATTATATTGTTTGGATTAAGGGATTATATGAGTTTTGTCTGGAATCAATTTAGACTGAATGAGTGGTACTTTTCTCACTAAAAAGAGGATTTTTTTTGTTTTGCAAAAGAAAAGGAACATGTTTTTTCTTATTTAGTTTTTTACGGATAATTGGCTACAAATGGTATAGAACCAAAGTCGAGTAACCTTTTATATGTGGTCTTCGTTTGCTCTTTATTCTTGTTTTGATTGTGCCTTAATAGTTAAGTAATGTAGGTACCATGACGACCATTTACATGTAACATCATCACCTTTTACGTGTAAAATTGTTATTGATTAAAGCATATATAAATAATAAATATGACATAAATTTCATTGACACATATCCAGTAATTATTTGATACTTCATTACTCTATTTAATTGTGGTAGAGTCGTTACTTTATTTAATACTCTTATATATTTTCCTATAAGAAATATTAGGAACCTCATGATGAATTGTAGCTCATGAATTATAATGTAATGATATATGCTATTTGTGAGAAGTATGAGGATGTTGGTTCGAACCTTTTGTGTACGTGTGTGGGTATCTTATATATTTTCCTATAAGAAATATTAGGAACCTCCTAATGAATTGTAGCTTATGAATTGTAATGTAATGATATATGTTATTTGTAAGAAGGATGAGGATGTTGATTCGAACCTTCGCTGTACGTGTGTGGGTGTCTTATATATTTTCCTATAAGAAATATTAGGAACCTCCTAATGAATTGTAGCTCATGAATTGGAATGTAATGATATATGTTATTTGTGAGAACTATGAGGATGTTGGTTAGAACCATCAGTGTACGTGTGTGTGTGTGTTTAATGTAATTTAAAAGTTTTTTTTTTTGGGGAGTTTATGACTTATTATGATACTGAAGTTTGGGTTTCTGTTGTTTTCTACACATACTGTGCAAGTTTATTTTGTTTGAACGCAATTGACTCTGTTATGTTTTCTGTCATATAGAAGGTTTTTTATATGGAACCACTCTATTTATCCGAAAGACTCATACTGCATAAGTCTCAGTTGAGTCTATGTGTTTCATCCTCTGATAGGTTTGCCACCTAAGTTGAGTCTATGTGGCCCAAAATTCCAAGTTGGTAGGAATCTAATCTTACACAAGTGTCTGTGGAACCCACCTGACATTACAGGGCTGATTATTTTTGAAACAATTGGCTTGTAATTAATGTTTCTAAGCTACAATTCACTTCTATATAATCTGTAGTTCTTTTTTGGTTGTGTTATATCATTATTACCTCCATTTGTCATTCGTTATCTGCCTCAATTCCTCAGTTTGTTCTTTGTTTCTGTGCATACAGATAGAGTTTTTCCTCCTCTCTAAGACACTGATAAAGATAAAGTTCTTGATACTAAAGTGCTTTTTATTATAATCTTAATTCTTTATGCTAAAGTAAGTTTTTTTTTCTGTGGGCTAAATAAATATAGAGAAAATTTATTAACCAACAGCACAAGCTTTACAACCAGATACAAACCGAAAGACTAGACTCTCAACAAACACCCAAAGGACTCCAACTTCGATTACACATACATGTATAGTTTAAGAATCAGGAAGACCCAGTGCTAGCAAGAAAAGAGTGTTCCAAAAAGCATTGCTATCCTCCTTCCTACTTCCTAGCGTGTCTAACTAGGTAATAAGGAACTAACAAGAGCAAGCCCAAGGAACCAAAACCCAATCCAAACAACACTCTAAACAACAAAAAGAGACCATCGAATCAAACTGTGAACCAACAATGTAACAGTTTGACAAAAAAAAAACAACTCATAGAACACAAACGACTCAATGAAACGTATAGAATCATACTATGACCCAATCATAAAAGCCACACCCGAATTTGTAGGGATTATTTAATTCTGTTTTCTTTAATCCCACAAACAATAATATATATTTAATTATACTTTCTTTCTCTCTTTTTTAAATTAACAAACTTTGTATTTAATAGATATTAAATGTGTTGTATAAATTATAGATATAATTGAATTGATTGTTTTTTATAGTTGTTAAATAATCAAAATAAAATGTATTTTTAATTATAATGTAGTATTTTCATAAGTAAATATATATAAAAAATTAATATAAAAATTAAAAGAAGATCGGGATCGGAAACCCGGGAATTTAATGAGCCGGGAAGTGTAATCCTCTATCCCATTCCTCAAAATCATTTACTCTATCGGTTCTCACCATCGTTGAAAAATTCAAATTATTTTTTTGCTGTTGCGACGACGTGAAATAGAGTTACAATAAGGACAAAAGAAGCTACAAGAAAATGTGGTCCTAACTCTTTTGTGAAGCAATTTCTTAAGAGAACTTGTCACATAAACGACTATCTAATTTATATTATGGGAAATCGGTCCTGATATATCAAAGCAGAAAAGGAATTCTCCTTACCATGTAAGTGATTCTTGTTTCATTTATTTGTTTTATGTGTTCTGATGGTACATAAAAATTACGGAATATTCTATTTGTAACAAGTCTTATGTTGCATTATTATTTATAAATACAATCATATCTATAAAGTCATACATATTCAAAAAATGTCAAGTTAGTTGTGATTGCGATATAATTATTATATATAGAAGTGTTTAAAAAATATATTTTACTTTTTATTTTATTTTTTAGTTTAAATTATCATTGTCATAGGAGTGGTGGTTTAGAGTAAGATTAGTGATAGATGTATAAAAGTATTATTGATTAATATCACAAAAATTTAATCGAATGATAAATAATATTTTTTTATAATTATGAGTTATATTCGTTACATTTATAATTAATGTTTTTAAAGAGCAAATATAATTAATAACTATTAACTCATTTAGTGAAAAATATGTCGCTATATATTTTTTTAAAATCTATAGAGTTCAACTTAAGCCATACTTTAAAGTCGAAACAATTAAGAATTTAAAATTTTAGCATTCATTATATAATTTTCTAAAAAATTAAATAAATAAATATTCTAATTTTATTTGATTTTGGATGTAAAGATAAGACATAAAATGCATATTTTGTAATGAATGTTAATAAAAACTAGTAAAATTTAAAATGTGCCACATAAACACAAACTTTAAACTTTAATGGTAAAATGCACTTTTATCATAGTTGAGAGAGGTTGTTCATGCATCTTAGTTGTTTATGGAGTATATTTGTGTATATTCTTAACTGAGTATATTTTTTTGTTGGTTTTGTTTTTTGCTTGAAGTAATACATTTCAATAAAATATATCTATTAAAAAATATTTTATTTATAAAATTAATGGAGAAGTAATAAATAATTTATCGTGTAAAATATGAAGTCATTTGCGAAATTTAACTTAGTGAAATGTCATTTGCTTTTAGTGTACCTTTAAAAGATATATTATATTTTGGGAGTGGATTTACGGACAATTAAATGACTGTAAACATTTTTAAAGAAAACAAAATAACTAGTCGCAACATGTTTATACCACATGTCAATTTTTTTCTTTCTACTACTTCCTTTTGTGAAGGAACATATAGACATGTAACTCTCTTATCAAAACCACCTTTAACTAATAATTTCTCAATAGCTTTAAACTCTCTATCCTATCCGATTGTAATTGTATAATATATACCTCGTACTGCCTTTAAACAAACATATCAAGATGCTTGAATATATGTGAAACCTATCCTTTTTATGAGAGAACATAAAATCACAACAAACATTAAAAAAACAACGGGTGAATGAACTATAAATTGAGCCCATATGTAAGGTTTATTAGTATTGATTATATTCGTGGAAAAAACACTTAAATGTAATTTTAGTTTTTAGATGAGTTTTTAAAAAACACTTTTAAAGTTAAATAAACAATCAAGTTCTAAAAGAACACATTTCAAGTATATCTTTGTTCTTATACATGTTAGATTTTATATTAAACATATAGAAACATTTTTTATTTAAGTTATTTGATCAATTGAGAGATTAATAGACTAATTGAGAATTAATCTACCTTGATTTGAATTTTAATTAAGGTAAATCTATCAAGATTTAATGTTCGATCACTTGTCTTAGGATTTATTTTTTAATACCTTAGATCGATCAATGATTGGTTAGATTGATCAAACTTTTTAACTTGATCTATCAACATTTTTGGCTCTTGGCTCGATCAATCGAACTCAACCTAGATAGATCGAGCGACCAGGATTTTAGATTTAACCTAATTGTTTACTTGAGCTAAACATTCCAATTATCATATTGTCCTTGTTATGTATTACTTTATGAATTGGTTAATTGACTGAATTGTAATTGAACTTTAACTTAGCATTAGGACTTCAAATCTTTCCTATATAAAGAACCTAATGATATATATTTTAATTAATCATAAAAGCATCAATCTTTTCATCTTAAAATCTCTCTTTTAAATTACTTTGTAAAAAAAAGATTATATTTCTTTAGTCTTCTTTCTTTTATTAATCTCTCAAACATCCATAGTTATATTTAGTTAGTTAATCATATAACTTCTTTTTTATTTTGTTTTTGAATTATTAGATTAAATAATTGCATGTAATATCATAATTATTTAGTTTGATTGTTTATCTTTAAATAAATTATATTTATTGAACTTATGCTTAGTCTACTTATTCTAGTATTGCTTGTAATTTTGTTTAATCTATTATTATGTTAAATCATCTAGCTAGAATTTTTTGTTGTATTAATCTGTTTTATGATACATATTGCATTTATATTTTTGTGATAATTTGTGCAGGTGCCAGTTAAATGGGTTCGATAATTCGTGCGATTTGAGTTTATTAAAACGTTGATCTAGATCTCAATATTTTTTTGTGAAGACTGTAAAGAAAAATAGTTGCTTTTAATTAAATTACTTGGGAGAATTATCTTGAATGATAGTTTAAGTCCTAACCTTATACTTGCATCTTATTCTCATAATGAATAGTTAGGTGATCCAATAAATCAGTGATTTTTCTCTTGGATCATTGGTATGATTTAAATTATTTCTACCAAAAAAATCTTGTGTGTTAATTTATTTTTTTACATTATTTTATTTACATATGATTACATGTTTGTTCGTTTATAAATTTTAATTTGACATATTTTTATTAATTATCTATTCACTTTCTCTAATTAATTAAATCTATAACATAATTTTTTTTAACATAAATCATATTAGCCTTGGATTCTAGAATATCTTGACTTTCAAATGTCTCATTAATAACAACATATATTGTTTTTTTTATGAACTTTGAAAGTCTATTTAATGTAACGTCAATGAAACCTTAGAGTCTATCAACACAAATCACATGCCTCATTTGTTCATAACGTATCAAATAATTATCTCATTAAGTTTTATTGAACAATTAGGATTGATGTGTGTATTATGTAGAGGAAATAAAACTATATAAGAATTTGTATTGTTAGATTCCTAACCGAGTTATTGATTATCTAATTGTTATAACTTGAGCTTTAATAGTATTAAAGTTTGGAAGAAGCTCGTAAAGCAAGAAAATAAGTAATTTTTGATTGATTAGAACGATGCATAGAAGATATGGTGTCACACAAAACAACACCTAGTTAATTTTGTTATAATCATATGTCACATCAATAGCTATTTAACTCTAACTACATTTCACAATACATTGCTCTCATTGTGATAACAAATTATCAATTATCTTAATAATTATAAGTTTTATTAGTAATATTTTATATAATCTCTCCATTATTTATAACTAAAAATATTACTAACCATATTTTAATTCAGGTCATTATTTAAAAATATAGTATTTTTCAAATCAAATTTACTTATATTATATATAAAAATAATTAGTTTATAATATTACGTAAATATAACTACCAATTTGTAGCTTAGTTAAGTCACGAGGAAAGAACTAAGAAAATCCATAAAGTTTGATAGGAGTGTGACTAAAGAAACTATTTGTTTACTGTCAATCATGAATAGAATAAAGAATCGATTTGATAATTTAGAGTTACAAATAGTTTTAAAAAATTTATAATTTTTTAGATAAATCATTTGTATTATTTAAATTATAAATGATATCATTTAGTTCTTTAGTTTTTAAAAATATGTCAATAAAATATATTATATTATTTTATTAATTTAATAAAAATATTAAAATAATGTATTTTTTAATTTATATTTTTTAAAACAATATAATTAAGTGATAATATTTTTAATTTAATAAATTAATTTATAATTCCACAAATAATAATATTACTACAGTTTTTATTATTATCACAATAATTATATGAATTATCTATTATATTATTACTATTATTTATATTTTAATGTTATTATTGTAATAATAATCAATGTAATTATGATAATATGTTTAGAAAAAAAAAATACAAATATTTCCATAAATCCAACCTAAGTCCCTATTGTCACTTATTCTCTAAGGAACGCGTGATGACTAACAACATGCGCCAATTAGTTGTTGTCGAGATGAAAAGTTAATAAGAATAATAAAGGTCGGCGCCAATTTGTTTTTTTTTTTTTGCTTTCAAGTAATATATCGAAGTAAATAGAAAAAATTAATCATTTTATTTTTATTTTTTTATATATGTCCCAGTAGATTTTAGTTGTAGATTTTAGTTGTGTATAATTAAAATTAAAATTATTTATAAAAAAATAATCATAATAAATAATATCTAAGATATAAATAATTATTATAATATTAATATTATTTTATATATACATATAATTACGTACAAAATATACAATATTAAAAATAATTAAATTAAATTTTATTTATTTTTTATTTATTAATTTAATTTTAAAATATGTGATAAATAATTAAAAAATAAAAATTAATATAATAAAAATTATATTAATATTTAATTTTTTAAAAATAAATATTAAAAATTAAAAAATGTTTTTAAATCGTAAAAACATTGTTAGTAAAATGTATTTAAAATTAAGGTAACGTGATTATAATGGTTGTAAAACTCGTTATAGCTAAATCTGTTAAGAAATATGTAAATTTGTATGTAATTTAACTGGAGTGACGTAATCTATTGCAATTTTGGTAAAAAAATATTATTGTATAGGTTAAGGGACGGTAGGGGTGTCCAACTGTTCGATTTTGGTCAAAAAAAATTAATCAAATCAAATCGTTTATATTACTCGGATCGGATTGAATCGAACCGTTTGATTTATAAAACAGTTTGGTCCGATTTGGTTTCCGATTTTTTATACATTTAATGAAAAATAATGTGAAATTTTTAATATATTATTAAAACGGTCCGGTCCGATTCGAACAGTTTAAAATTAGTACAAACTGGATCAGAAAGTTTGATTTGTAAAACTGTTCGATTCAATCCGATTTTATGATTTGATCTGATCTAATCTAGTTTATAAACACGCTAAGGGACGATGATTTGTCATACAAATCTAATATCACACTATATAAATTAATTAAATATTATTTATTAAATATTTTTAATATCATAATTATTAAAATAAATATTTTAATCTATTAAATTATTAAAAATAAATTAATTTTATAGATTTTATAAATTTTTATAAATAATAAAACTATAATGATCCAACTTAAAATAAGATAAGTTTCTTTATTCCCTCAAAATAATACATATAATAATTACAATATCTATTATTGTAATACTTATTATTATAAATATTTTATTTTTATTTTAAAAATAATATTTAAATTTTTATTTATTTTTATAATAATTTAATTATATTATTATAAAAAACTAAATAATGATAAGTAATTATTTTTTTATTCTTTAATTACAATTTATTTAAGTTATACTCAATCTAATATAATTAAAAATATAAAAACTATAAAAATTATTTTATCTTTATACAACTATATTTTTATAATAATATAACTAAAATATTATAAAAATAAATATAAAATATAAATATTATTTTTATAATGAGTAAAAAAAAGATATTTACCTCTATTACTTATCACTTACTTTCACTTACTTTCACTTATTTGTGTGCTGAATCTAAATAAGATAAGCATAATTTTAACATTAAAAATATCTTTGAATTAAATCAATGTTATTTTAATTTATTTAATATTAAATATCTTTGAATTAAATCAATGTTAAAATGTGTTAATTTCCCTTCTTTACTTTTTCGTATTCATGTTTGTCACATGTTTCTCTGGGTGAAACTTATAATAATTCACATAAATAGCATACTAAAAATGACTCAATTTAGTTAATTCAACGTCATGCTGGCGCACTAATTCAAAAACAATGTTTATGTATCGATTTTAGCTCTGTCTCGATCGTTGAACATTTAAACATTAATTTAATTTGAAATTCTCCAAATGAAAATTCCTTATACTTGGTCTAAAACCAAAAAAGATCAACGTTGCATTTATTAGACAGTTGTTAGGCATTTTAGGAAAGCAATTGCATTGTTCTTTCTTTACATTTAAAGAATTTTTTTATTATCACAATAACAATAACTAACAAACTATAATAACGAAGCGATGAAAATCAAAACCTCATAAATATAAAATTATGTAACACAAAACGATCTCGATATATAATGAGTTGACAAGATAAAAATTTATGAATATAAAATTCTGTAACATAGAACAACTTGAATGAGTAATTTAAATTTTTTAAATAATTTTTAGATCAATCTAATTAATAAAAATTATATTATATGTATTTTAATACATAATTTAGTTATTTGTACGATAGTTTATATTCATGTAATATATACTTTTTAAATTGTATCATTAAAATTCATAACAGATCAAATTCAAATTCTCTTGGAATACTGTTATATAAAATTATTATTAATAAGAATTAGTCACAGTAATATCAATATCATCAATAATGCATATATTAAATTAATTACATTTATCACGTCAGGGGATATGTATATTTATGTGTAATGAGTTTCTTATCGTTATATATTTGGTGGAAAACATTTACTGGTTAATGTACAAGTTACTTGGTTTAATTATTTAAAAAAGTAAAAAAAGAATCAACTCCGTGGGCCAGTTTTGGGAAAGTTGGTAATGGAAGACACGTAAGTGGATTATTTATTTATTTTATTTTTTTCCACAAAGAGTGCATTATTGATCCATAAACAACATTTTTGTCATGCCGCAAAAAAATAAATTAAATAAGGAATTACTAATTAATGTACTTTTGTTATTTTTTTAGTCCAATTTTCCAGTACATTTTGGTGCATCGTTATTTTTTTATATCTGTGAGTACACTTTCTTTCTTAAAAATTTTAATATATTATTTTATTTTAAACATATTAAATATTTTTTAAATTAAATTATAATAATTTAAATATATCTAATATTAAATATCGTTTAATTAGAAAACATTTAATGTTATTGAAATATAATTTTTTTGTTATAAATTTTATGTTGTTATTTTTTGTAATTTTTCAAAAAAAAAAATTTATTAAATGGTTAAAAAATAGATAAAAAAGAGTTAAAATTTTATACATATAATGTTTTGATTGATAACACATATAAAAATAAAATTAAATATATACAAAATTTGTTATTATTATATCTTAATATTATAATTAGGAGTAAGGGTGTGTAAAAATTACTTAAATTAAGCAATCTAAATTAATTTAATCCAACTTTGTTGGTTTTAAAATGATTATTGGTTTGATTTGATTTTAAATTTTTAAGAATTAATCAAGTACAATTTGATTTTGTTTTCAAATGTTAGAAATAATCAAAATTAAACCATTAATTTTATTACATTTAATTAATTTATTGAATCATTTTTTATTCAAAATTATAAAATTGTAACATATTTTTTAAATCATTTATAATTATAAATCTACGTCATATGGATAACGATGTTCATATTAGTGTAAATACATTAATTTAAAAGTTTATAACTTTATAATATAAATAATAGTAATTATCGTATCACATATGTGGCATAAATGGTAGATTTTAAAAATTTGTATAATTAAATTTATTTAAAAAATTATAAAAAATAGTACCTTAAAAATAATAAAAGAATCTAATTAAACGGGACTTAATGATCGTAATTAAAATTGAATACTGTTCAATATAAAATATATATCAAAAAAAATTTGCTAGTAAAAATGTACGAGATGTACATAAAACAATTATATTTTTATAGTTATAAAATTTAACGGTGTTATTTTTATTATCTTTCTAGTTTATTTTAAAGAAACAAAAATTTATATGACAGCCTAAAGAAAAATAAAAATAAAAATAACTAATTATCCATCGTAAAAATTATTTTAATTTGAATTGATTTTAAGCATTTTATTAATTCGATTCAATTCATATTTTTTAAAAAATTAATTAAATTGCGTTGATTTTAGTTTTTGTTAAAAATATAAACCAACTTCAATTAAAAGTGAAATTAGTGTAAATTAAGCATATTGCTTAACTACATTTAAAGTTATTGTGCCATGCTAATAACAAAAGTGGAAAATATTTAATTATTTGCTTTGTTGTTACTCTAAAATTGATATTTTCTTAACATGTGTATCTTTACCGTTAGATTACCTCTTGAGATTGGATAGTACATAATTTTTATGTACTTTAACACTATATAATATCCACACCTACTGTGAACTTTATAATAATTTATAAGGATACTAAAATTATAGATGAAAATTTCCCCTTTAATATTTTCTTGAATATATCAAAGATATTAGAGCCTTGTGTACATGTTATTGAGACATGTTAGCAAATGATATATATTGTTAATTATTTCATTATTTTATATTTTAAATTATACATCTAATTAATAATTAAAATATTATTTAATACATCTAATAATTTGATATATATAATATTATTACCATTTTATGCTGTCAAGATGGAGCTTAGATAATGAGTGACATGGCACCACACTAGGAATATGATATGAATATCTTTGAATAAAAGTGAGGATGGATTAGTTTTATAAATTTAAATAGATTAATTTAAATTTTTAAATAATAAAATAAAATTTAGTTAAATCATTTTCGATTTTAAGAATTATAAGTAGAAAATTAATCAAAATAATTTATATATTATTAATATACATATTTATATTTTTATGTGTTTTTAATATCATTAAATTGTGTTTTATACATGGTGTTGACTATTGTGATTAAAACTTATCAAATTTAAAGAAACAATCTGAAGATAAAATGGAACATTAGAGACTTAAGATTACTTTAACTTGAACTTGAATTTATTTTACTTTATTTGCTTACTTGCAAATACATTAGTTGAAATTGATATCCTTAGCGATAATATTCCTTAAATTCATTGAAAATATGTAATATAGTCAAAATAATTAATTAAAAATTAGTAGATTCAAATGCAAATCAAATTTAGAAAATTAAATAAAAAAAATTGATTTAAGATTATTTACCTAATTTTTTTATAAGTTGATTTCAGTAGTTGATTTATTCGGTTAGTAATTTTAGCAAAAATTAAACTTAAATTAACCATATCCAACCCATGTATTCAAGTTTTAATCAAATTTATCTAAAAAATTGATTTAGATCATATTTAATTTTAATTAATTATTTGATAAAATAAATCATAAGAAAATAAGTTAATTACATAATTAACAACAATGCATGAAAATATCCAAACATAAGTATCATTTTTGATTGTTAAGTGTTAGTACTGGTAATATTTGTTTCATTTACTATCTTTTAGTTTGTCTAAATTGTTACAAAAATGCATTAATATCTCCAATCAAATTTATTTATTCGACTTCCAAAACATAATCATCTCTAATAAATAAAACAACATATCTAATTTAAAATTAGATAAAAAAAATGAATAACAAAAACATGTAGTTAACAAATTGTACTAGGTAAAATATATGTAAAGAAATGTCGCAGTATAGTTGATTTTATTTAACTACAATAAAAATAAAAAATAAATAACTATATTGCTAATGTACTATTGGTTCTTTCATTTTTAACCTCAGTTAAAGGATTGTGAGAGATAAAAACTTATACATTGCTCTCTTCTAGTTTTTCTCCCTTTAATATATGTTGTTCGGTATGAATCAAATCAATTTGAACCAGTGTTGTCCTATATATAATTTTTGTTATAGTTGGGTTAAATAGTGTAATATATATTAATGAATTTTATATTTATTTATTTTTTTGCAAAAATGATACTAAAAAGTTGAAATGTATACTATTAATTTTATTTTGTTTTAAATAACTTCTTTTCTTTTTATATAAAAATAATTAATGTAAGTTAATAATTAGATAAATTAATTAACAAGTAATTTATAATAATTTATAAAATATATAATTAAAAATTAAAAATTTATAGTTTTAAAATATAAGCAAACATAAATACATTCGAATTAAAATAATAAAAGAAACAATAAATGTCGAAAAAAAAACCACATGTTGAAGGAGGGAAACAATTAATGGTGTGATTCCTATGATCTAATTTTTAATGTATTGGAAAAAGATTCACGCTATTTTACAAATGAATATTTTTTTTAATTTAATGCAAAGAATAATTATTTTTGTTAAATATTATAAAAAAAATTCATATGTATTAAAAAAAATTATTTTATTATCTTTTTCAAAAAAGTACAATAAAATAGAAATATATAAATGCTTTTAATATTTTTTTACTTAAAATATGATTTTTTTAATGATAAAATGACGTGTTTATAAAAATTATACGAATTTAAGTGTAGAATAATTAGCGCGGTTAGAAAGAGATAATTTTAAAGCAAAATTAATTGATTATATATAAGAAGTAAACATTTTACCTTGGTAAACTGATGGACAAATTAGACAATATCATCATGCGCGCGGTTAAACAATTTTTTAAACGGAGATAAAAATGAAATCATTTGAATTAGGTTAAAATTTTGTGAATTTATAATATATTAATGCTAAAAAGGTCACGTGTAAACAGAAAAGGCCAGGTTTTCTTCCTCAACCGCGTAGTAGTTGCGGTTTTCCAATCAAAGTCAGATTTTCTCCATTCACATCGGCTTCGTTTTAAATATTTTTGGGAAATTTGCCTAACATCAACTTTTTATTTTGTTTTATTTTTTATTTTCTTCCACTATCCTCTCTCGCTAAAAATCATATATTTTAGCGATGATTAAACTGACAAAAATAATATATTAATTAAAAAAAGTTGATAAAAAGATAAAACTTGGCTATATATATATATATATATCACCCTAGCTACTACATTAGGTAGCGATTGAGCTATTACTTCAATATTTATATTCAAGAAATTAGAATTAATTAATAATTATAATGGTGGAGTCAAATTCAATACCTGGGTTTAGATTCTACCCAACAGAAGAAGAGTTGGTTTCAGTGTATCTTCATCACAAGCTTCATGGAAATATTGAGCATTTCATCAATCGCTTTATGGATAAGATCATTCCTGTCATTGATATTTACGATTTTAACCCTTGGGACCTTCCTCGTAATTATTTTTCTTTCTTTTTTCTCCTTCTCCTTCTTATTTTTGTTTTCTTCTTTTTTTGTTTTTTCCCTCTCTACTACTACAGCTTCTTGTTATTGTCTAAGTATTTAGGTTAATTTTGTGAAGAGATTGCATGTAGATATTCAATTGTAATTACCTGATCTTCTTATTTTTCCTATTTTGAAAAAAAGAAAGAAAAAAAAGCAGTTATCTCAAGCGATTGAATAATGGATCTCTCACTCTGACACACATCATATTTAAGGTTTTTCTTTTACTATTTTATTATTTTAATTGTTAATTAATTTAAAATTTTATGTATCTTAAATTTAAGATATAATAATACAACACATTAATATTATTAATAAATATAATCAAATTTATTAAATTGTATTAAATTAGAAGTTAACAATAGTATTATTATTATTATGTACATAATTATCTTAATTAAGATTAATTAATTTATTTAAAGTCCAGGTTAACATGATGATGATGATGATGATGATGAAGCGATGATAATAAGGGTTAATTAATTTGTTAAATATTGTGTAGAGTATTCAGGAGAGTTATGCAAAAGAGACCAAGAACAATGCTTCTTCTTCCTACCAATACAAGAAAGTCAAGTCCAAGGTGGAAGAGCCAATAGACTTACTACAAATGGCTATTGGAAAGCAACTGGCTCACCAAGTTATGTGTATTCATGTTCAAATAATAGAGCCATTGGTGTCAAAAGAACAATGGTGTTTTATTTGGGTAGAGCCCTAAACGGTAACAAAACTGAATGGAAAATGAATGAATATAAAGCAATTGATATTCAAACAGATCATCATTCAGCTTCTTCTTCGTCAACTCATACCATCCCTACTTCTATAACTCCAAGGGTATATATATATATATATATATATATTGAATTTTAATTCGTATAGAATCCTTTTAACTACTTATATATGTATGCTTTCTAATAATTAAGCTTAGTTAATAAGAATTTATATGATTAAATATATAAATTATTTCAACAACTTAAATTTTAGTAGTTAGATATATAATATTTGATTCTGATATAATATTGTAGACTTATGTTGTGTTACTAGTAAACTTTACTAAAATTATAAACGGTTTAAAAATATGTTAATATATTATTATAATTAATAAATTAATTTTTTGTTATAACTAAAGCTCATTGAGTTCGATTAGTTAGGATTATTTCATATAAATTTAAATTGTATAAAAGATAAATGTATAGAATTATTAAGAAGATGCATGATTCTCGAATATCTCATCGTTAAACAATTAGTAAAGTAATTATAAAAAAAACAAAGTATATTTCATTTCATAAAAATTAACAGATCATAATTAATACTCCTTTTTTTTATATTGATATATATGTGCAGTTGAGACAAGAATTCAGCTTATGCAGAGTGTCCAAGAAATCAAAATGCATAAGAGCATTTGATAGAAGACCCTCCACTAGAACAACTAGTACAACGGATCATGTTGAGATGATTAGTAGCAATATTAATAATGTTCCTACAACATTAAGTACTCCACAACAAGCTCATCGTCATGAAGATGAACATCATGATGAGGGTTCAAATTCTTATCATAAGAACTCAATTGATCCAGGACTTATGGTGGAAAGAACAACTTTACAAGAGAACTCATTCTCAGGAGATCACCAAGTTGAGCCATCTCAATTAATTGGGGGAAGTATTAGTGGAAACAACAACAGCCCATTGTTTATTGATAATGATCAAACTTTGTGGGACTGGGATGATTTGATTAATTGGTTCTAATTAATATTTAAGTGAGCCTAATTAATCACTACAAGTTTAGGAAATGATTAGAATCTCAGCCTAAAAAATATGTAAAACTAGCTTGACATTTTATAAGGTTTTTTGAATTGATAACTTCTTTTTAGTAATAATTTTGAATTATTAACTTGATTGGGCAAGTAGAGAAATGCTATCCCATAATCTCATCTAATTTTAAATATATTTTTGTATTTATATTATTTATATATTATGTATTATAATTATTTTTAAAATATAAAAATATTTTTTAAAATAATATTAATATAAAAACATGTATAAATTTATCCGTATATAAAACATATTTAATGTTAAAAGAATGTTTCAATGACGTGATGAATGGTGATTTAAGTTTGAATAAAGTAAACTATCAATCACTTTATTTTATAAATAGGTTATTTTAGTTATTTTTATAGACTTACCTTAAATTATTTTTTAAAAAATATTAAATTTATTTTAATTTATATTATTATATTTAAATTAAATAAAAATATCTAAATAATAAATAAAATCAATTAATCATTTTTTATTTTTTGCAATTCATTTTTAAAATATACTTTTACACAAATCCATGTAATTTATGAATTTTTTTTTAAAACTTGCATATAATATAAAATATTTGTAAGAATGAGATTGTCGTGTTAAAAATACTGTTTAAGAAAAGACTGTCATAAAATAAAATGAATTAGTTGATTTTCAAAAATGTTATGAACTTTTTTTAATAATTTAAAAATAATAATATAAATTAAAATAAATTCATTTATTTTTAAAAATAAAGTAATTTGGGATAAATAATTCAAAAGAAAAATGATTTAAATAATTTATTTTCAAAAGAAACTTATGGCACCCTGTTGGATGCCCACATTTTTTAATTGTAGTTTAAAAAATAGCCAGTAAGTGTATGTTGTTATTGTTGTATTTTAAAGTAAATTTTATTGAACTAAAAAAAATATTTAAGTTTTGTGAGGTTATTAAAAAACACACATATATATATATATTAAATTTTATGATAAATTTTAAATAACGTGATAAATTATTATTATTATTAAATACGATTAAACCTACTTAAAAGTATTTAATGAGAATTATATTTTAATATATTTTTGATATATATATATATATAGTAATATTGAGGTTATTAATACAAGTGTTTTTTAACCTAAAATTGGATATTCTTCTCTCTTTGTATCAAACAAATTTGAAATGGTAAAATTAAAAAAAAGTTTAACTTCTTATTTTTTAAATAATTTCTCTACTCATATATCCACAATTAAAACTAAAATTCTACATAGATAAATTACATATCATTAAAATATATGAAAGGGTTGGTAATTTATATTAAGTTAGTAATAGTTATCATTTTTACTTTTAAAAACGAGGCTTTGATTCCAAACTTTACACTTTTTGGCACCCTTATTGCATTAACTATTAAAAATTAACGCAAGTTCTATATTATATATTTCGTTTACCAAATTAATTAATTAATATAAAATGCTCACGTGACACATAGGTGTACATTAAATAAACCATGATTAACGTGGAGTTACATGAGGAGTTAATGTTAATTGACTGATTTGACAAACAAAAAATACAATTAATTAGAACTTATATGTGACTAAAGTGTTAAGTTCATAAATTGAAGGACTTGCCAAATAAGGAATGTAAAGTTTGAAGAGGAAAGAAACTAAAAATTATCTCACGAGTGTCCTCTTAAGCAAAATAATTGAAGGCAAGCTTAATGGGCCTCATTTACCGGACAAACATATAATCTCTCTTCCCATTTGATCCTCTGTTCTCCTGCCCTCAGCCCACTCCCTCCTATCCTCTAGAGAGTTGTTCTTTACTCTCTTGAAATATCTTCCTTTTTAAGAAGTTATGGGCTCATCATGCACCATTTAAAAGAAAGTCGTTTTAAAAAGCTAAGTGATTTCCGGTATACGACCCAAAAAGAAGTAGACTAAAGAGCTCTTAGAGAGAGAGAGAGAGGGCCCTTTTTCCGATTCTTCAGTTGATCAAAGTATTTAAAGGCCATAGCGATTAGCGAGGTATAAAATAAAACTACCTCAAAACAATATGAAATAAATACAAATTGTCCTGCATCTAAAACAAGAACACAATGTCTTTGCCCAAACCAAGTATGAAAAAAGTTTATCAAACAACATTCCTTAAAAAATATAGAGACTGCCGATTTACAAAAGAGGGAAGATTTTCGATATCCTTGCTATGTATTCATATCATCAAAGATATAAATTACTGATGTTTATGTATTACCAGTCATCTTCCAGGCTAGCTTGGTGGAAACACAAAACAGTGCAGACAAAAATTATGAAGGAAAAGAACTCAATGAACATAGCTCCTGTAGAGATCATAAGGACATGCCTCAGAATTATAGGAATAGCTACACTCCCAACAACCGATGCTCCCGTCAAAAGTTTAGCCGCACCTATCCATCTACAACATAGAATACAA
Source organism: Hippophae gyantsensis (assembly GCA_030763125.1). Lineage (NCBI taxonomy): Eukaryota > Viridiplantae > Streptophyta > Magnoliopsida > Rosales > Elaeagnaceae > Hippophae > Hippophae gyantsensis. Next base: position 40,330,971 of record CM061038.1, read on the forward strand.
ACAAAGAAATATAACCCAAACAGATAGAATAAAAATTTGAGCTTCTCTTAAAAAAAATAAAAACAAAAGATACAATCCAAGAAGACTCACCCCACACCATCCCGACTAGTCAAAAATTGAGTGAAACCACCACCAAAGAACAAGCATGGCATAGGTATCAGTGTGTATACTAGAGCTGCATGAAAAATAAAACTTCCGAGTTATCACCTAATCAATGCAATCATAATTAAAGTTTAGAGAAAAACGTCAGCCAAATTCTCAAGTTATACCTTAGTGTACCTATAGTTCCTAGATTGTAAAAAAAAAAAAATTTAGTACCTCAGCTTTGAGAAAAAAGATGACAAAGAATATCATTTTCATGATTTTTTATTAAAATATTTTTTCTAATCAAACGATTAAAATGTGATTAAAACTCTAAAACTCTTTTGCTTGATTATAAAACTCAATCTAACAATGGTAAAGGAAAAGTTAGTATGAAAGTTTTTTATAAAATATTTGTTTTAATATTTTCTTAATTTTTTTGAAAACAAAAAAAAACCTATTAGAATATTATAAATATTGATTTTTTATTTTTAATAATTTTATATAAATTTTGCTTTTTTTCCTTTACAATGGCTTGGGTTTTAATTAAATTTTAATCACTTAAAAGGAGAAAATACTATTTTAATAAAAAAATTATTAAAATGCTATTATTTATCCTTAGTTGTCATCTTTTCTCAAAACGTGTGAACTTAGAACATATTTTACAATCTGAGGGACTAAATGATGCCAACTTCAAAATCTGAAGGACATGCCCGACCACCTTCCTAAAGTTTAATATGCTTACTTAAGCCAGCCTCACCCACCTGATAGCATTGGCGACCAATTGTTGTATAAAGCACAAGCCTACGGTGCCAAAAGAAGAAACACGATAAACACTCATGATATCCTCTGTTATAACTTTAGTGACTCACAATGACCAATATGATTCAAATCAAAATTAAGTGAAATCTTCAAATAGTTTAAATAAATACAGAAACAAAAGTGTCACTTTGAAAATTAACAGTACAGTGACACAAGCTGCCAGCCAGTTATTAAACAATGAAAACTTAAAGGATCTGGAGCAAAATGCTAGCCGAAACATAAAAGCAAGCCCAGCAAGTCTACACATGTAAAAGGCCAAATTAAAAATGGATTTTGCTTGAGCTGCAATGGTACCAAACTCAATAACTAAATTCCTGACTTACACTGCAGAGGATAGAAACATTCAACATTTCCAGCACAGCAATGAAGCAAAACAGATATAATTAGTACTGAGCAATTGTTGGAATGTGGTCCAAAATAAAATAATACATGCAATTTAATGCAATATAACATAATTCATGAACAACATGGCAATAATATGGATATTCTCCATGGCTATTAGATCTCCAGAAACAAGGAAAGTCAACCATAAACAATCGGTTTTCTACATAATTTGCCTATATGCATATGCTCAAACATGCTGAAGCAAACCGAATGGCTCACCATTAAACATGTCCTTGTTAGAAATATTTCAGAATAAAATAAATATAAGTGGTCGTGTATGGTGATTGTGGCTCATCAAAAAGATGCACTGGTTGATTTCTACATAATTTGACTAAAATAACTTCTTCATGACAATTATTGTGTAAAATCACTGAATACGCATAGCATTCTGTCACGTCAATAAAGAGATGCATATAAAATGGTCAGATGGTGCAAGATGGTTGTTGTGAAATAGAGAATAGTTGAGAAATAGAACCACACCATGAATGGTCATCGCCATTGTTGCAAGGGTCTGGGGCTCTTTTGCTTTGCAGCTATGTAAATAAAATAATGTTCGTGTTGGAGATTTCTCACTTCTCAGTAGCCTTGATGTAAGCAACTCCCTCGCATATGTCTGCCAAAGGGCGGTGGCACCTGCAACTCTTTTTCCAGATACCCTTCTTGCCTATTCCTGGAAAGAAAAATAAAATGGTATGATGTTGGGCATCTGTCATTTTGCTATGGTTTTGAACCAAAACCAAAACAATTTTTTTTTTCATAGGAAACAAAAACACGATACAAGGATGTGTACAACAACAAAAAGGAAGATTGAGCCAACAATCCACTAAAAAAAGCTTATAATTGCCTAAAAAAAAGACAGAAAAACTCGAGTTTTACTTAATAACAAAGGGTACTAGCTTCCTAATTATAAGAAAAATATGTCACAATATAATTGGCTCTCTGGTTCCACAATTACTTCAACATCTCGAGGAATTATTCATTGATCATGAAACAAGCAGACATGTCATTCCAGGCCAATAACATAGGAGAAAGAGTATAATGAGAGGTAAAAATATACACTTTTTACTCTATTTTTTCTCCCTCTTAAACTACTATTCTTTATTTTGGTTGGACTAAACCAATATTACAATTTGGTACAATCTCACCTTCTTTATTTAAGGTCCACTCGAACACTAACATTTGATGCAAAGTATTTTGGATTTACTGCGCATCCTAATTCTTACAAGAAGAAGTTCAATAAATTCTATCCCTAATATAACTGCTTATTCAAATTCCAAACAGGTAACAACTTTTTCCAGATAAAAATGTGACCTTGAAAGATGAACACGATTTGAATACCTTGTTTTCGAACTTGTTAGATGATTAAAAAATAGAATACAATTGTACTACTCAATTACATCAGACTGCGACAGAAGTAAAATTGCATAAACAACAAGGGAGAACTACGCAAGCTATGGACTTAAAATACACCTACCCGCGTCCGTTAACGACTGGCAGGAGACGACGGAATAACGGGTTCGACTGGCGATCGGACTACAGACGGATATGCTGCCGTCGAATTAAGGGAAGGAAAGGTTAAAAAACAAAAAAAAAAAATCACTGCGTCGGACGCGATAACACGTGCTATATATCTTTATCATATTTATTAAAAATATTATATTATATTAATTATAATTTATTATAAATATAATTTTTCAAATGTTATGGGATATAAAATATTGGCGTAAAAGGGAATAGAAATTGGATACAACAGGGGGAAAAAAACTAAGACGTAAGATTATAAAAAATCAACAAACATTTATTATTATAATAAAAATATATAAAATATTTATCCTTTTTAAATATTAATTACAATTTAATATTATTATTATTTTTAAAATCATCTTTAACAAAACATTTTCATATTCACAAATCATTATATATATATAAAATAATATAATTAATGGATACAAAATATTTTTTAGTATTTTATACTCAAATATATTAAGAATTAATATTTAATGAATTCACGTTCTGTTGTCTTTTCTTTATAAATTTTAATAATTAATAAATTAAAATATAACAAATTAAATAATATATTAAAAATATTAATCTTATTATACATATTGTATTAATAATATCATAATATAAATTATTCATGTGATAAAAATATTTTATTAATAAATTTTTTATTTAAAAATAGTGACAGTAAAATATAAAAAAACTATTGCTAAGTGAAAATAAATTTATTATTTAATATTATAATATTACTTTTAAAAAAATTATATTAGTCATAAAAATAATAATATTAGTCATAAAAATAATAATATTAAACCTATAACAGTCTTTTTAAACTTGACTTGCCCTCTTTGTTATTGTGACTATTTATATCAGCATTTTAACCGGCTAACTGTCGGTTAATAGCAAAAAAAATAACAATAAAAACTATATACATATGTATTTTTTTTAAAGTATTTTACATGCTATTTTTTAATATTAATTTCTTATATTTTAAAAATTGTATAGTTATTTTGATAATTTTTTTTTATAAATTAAATATATTAATTAAATATTTTTAAATTAGTTTACTTTAGTTTGTTATTTTTTATGCTTTAGTAACTCTTTTGTTATTTTTTTAATTTTTTTAAAAAATTTAAATTTGTTAATCTTATTAATAGGGATTTGTTAATTTTAAAATAAAAAAATTTAATTTTTTTAAATTAAAAATTTATTAAAATTAATTTAAAATAACTATAAGTTATTAAATTGATTAAAATATGTTAATTTAAAATAAATTAATTAATATATTAATTTATGTAATCTTTTTAATAAATTATTGAGTTTTAATATTATTTAAGTATGAAAATTAATAATATTTTAATTAAAATTATTAAAATAATATTATTTTATTTTATTTAATATATTTTTTCAAATTTAAGAACACAAAAATATATTTTACATCTTTGAGAATGTACGTGGCTCTTACTTTTTTTTAAGTTATTTTTTGTTTACTAATAAGATATTTAAATATGAGTTTAAGGTTAATAAAAAAAATGAGTTTAACATTTATAAAAAAAATAAAAAAATACTATAGTCGGGATACTATGGTAAATTCAAATAATGAGAATAGATAATAAAAATATTACATTTAATATTAATTTTTTTTAATTTTAAAAATATATTAAACTTTTATTATATAAATTTTAGATATTTTATTTAACTAATTTTTAGAATAAAATTCAAAGAAAAAAAGTGATAAATACACTGAGGATTAGTTAGTTAGGTTAGATACAACATTTTAATTATTTTATTATTTTTAATAGTTTATTATAAATAATTAAATTTTTATTTTTTTATTAAATTTATAATAATTATGTTTTATTGTTAAAGATAATTTATTAAAATTATATTATAATAACAGTTAAAAATTATGAAAAATAAAAAATATATATAAAAATTGATAATTTATATTATCATTTTTTTAAAAATAATAATAATAAATGCATTAAATTATTTGTTGGAAAAGTGATTTATACTTTATATATATATATATATTTGTATAGGAAAATTACTGTAGAAAACGTTGAAACATATGCTACTCAAAGAAGAAGAAGAAATAAAAGCATAGTAAACAAAAAAGATTGTCTCCCCTGTCATGGCCGAAAAAACGTTGTAACTAACGGAAGGACAATATCGTTGCCAATTTCTAGGGCCAGAAACAAAAAAAGAACCCCATTTTTTGTTTTTGGGAGACACGGATCACAGTGTTTAACTGTGTCCGAGTGAGGGAGGGGCGGGACCTCCGATTATTTTTAACACTCCCTCCTTTGCCTCCATTAAAAACCCTCCATTTCTCTCTCTACCTTGAACACACTCTCAGTCAGTCCGTTACCATGTGCTGCTCTGTTTAGGTTCGAAGAAGAAGAACAACAACAACAACAACAGGAACGAGTTCGCTGACTTCTAATGTATGTTTTAAAGCCCTAATTTCTGTTTTCAATTTTGTTGCCGTTCTTTCTCCGTCCTTGCATTCATTTCATGTTTGTTTGCTTGTTTCAGTTCAATTAGGTTGATTAATTCAAAAAATTTTCAATCTTTTTGTATGAGCTGCCTAGCGCTTGATCTTTCTTAATGCCCTTTCCCCATTTGTATATCGAAACTTGGTGGAAAGTTAGGGTTTTTGTGAAATATCATTGATCAGTTTATGATGGGTTTAGCAACTGTATAAGGTTTTTTTTTTTTGAATCCCTCTAGTATTGATAATTCTACCTTCATGAGTTTCTTACAGTGTGCTATGATAGATATGTCGCTAGGCAATGTAAAATAGTCGTGTTCTGACGAAATCTTTAATTATTATTGTCTTTGGAGGTTGAATGAACTGGTTGTATAATGGGTTTTAGTGGGAGCGGGTTTATAGTCGTCTTTCAAATTTATTTTGTTTCGAACTTGCTTATGGGATTATGATTTTGTCTCAGCTAGAAACCTGCTTTCTAGCGAAACTCCAGATGGCACGGACAGAGAAAGATGTTGTTAATGGGAATATAAGAGCGCCAATTATGGAAAATGGATTCTTGAGAGGTTCACAACCTTCTCCTAGTACCAGTGCATCTTTGTCAACTCCTACTTCAGCACAAAATAGCTTTAAAGGGAAAGATACTCTTTCTTATGCCAACACTCTCAGGTCTAGGAATAAATTCTCTGATGCTCTTTCCCTTTATGACAAAGTATTGGAGAAAGATGGTCGCAATGTTGATGCTCTTATTGGGAAAGGGATATGCTTGCAGATGCAGAATATGGGGAGGCTTGCTCTTGATAGTTTTTTAGAGGTTATTAGGTTGGATCCTCAGAATGCTTGTGCACTGACGCATTGTGGTATTTTATACAAAGATGAGGGTCGTCTAGTGGAGGCTGCAGAGGTGCGTCCTGTCACCCTTTATACTTTAGTCTTGTTGTAGAAAGAAGTAAATAACACATAGATAATTTCTTACTTATGCTGTAATGTGACTTCAGAGAACTATTCACTGAAATTGCTGTCAGTCTATCAATTTTGCATGATGGCTTTACTAGCTTATGCCAATTTTTATTTTTTTCCTTTCTTTTTTTGGATGCACAGTTATGTGCATAGAAAGATGTTGATATCCATAGGACACACCTTTTTGCTTCTAAATATGCTTAATCTATTCAATTTAATTACTGAATGTAGCATACCAACTGTGTGTCTTTGGAACTCATTCTCATCTCTGTATGCTATGGTGTTGAAAACTAGCAGGTCTCTTGGCCTCTAGTTGTGTATAGCTTATGTGGGCTATTGATTGCCAGCTTATATATAGGTGTATGTGTACCATTACTAGTTAGTGATTAGGTTATTGGTTAACTAGTTTTAAGTTTGTGTGAATTTCTTAATGAAATATTTCCTTGAGCAGTCATATCAGAAGGCTTTGACAGCAGATCCGTCTTACAAACTAGCTGCAGAGTGCTTAGCAATTGTGTTAACGGATCTTGGGACCAGCTTAAAGCTTGCTGGCAACACCCAGGAGGGAATCCAGAAATATTATGAAGCTTTGAAAATTGATCCACACTATGCTGTAATTTGTACTTTCATTTCCCATATCTGATGGCATTGCTTCACTCCTGCACCCATTCTTTTCATTACATGTTTAATTGCCTTTATTATGGATATATTCTTACAATACTCCATAAATGCAGCCTGCATATTACAACCTTGGTGTTGTATACTCTGAAATGATGCAATATGACATGGCTCTTAGTTGCTATGAAAAGGCTGCAATTGAGAAGCCAATGTATGCTGAAGCATACTGCAACATGGGTGTGATATATAAAAACCGCAGTGACTTGGAATCAGCTATTGCTTGTTATGAGAGGTGAACTTTCAGTTTTATCATACAAAATTGCCATTCCAGTTCTTTTTGTCTGAGCATAGACTCATTTGTAATTTTGGTTAGTGGATATGACTCAACTTATCCATTGCTTGATTTGTTCATTGCTGTCAGGTGTCTAGCTGTTTCACCAAACTTTGAGATTGCTAAAAACAATATGGCAATAGCGCTGACAGACTTGGGAACAAAGGTAATAAATCCTCCTTTTTATTTGGCTGTTCTCTCCTCAAGATTTAACTGCATTGTTTTGTTAGCCTGATCTTGACATCAAAATTTATCCGATTCTATTCTGAAGTTTAAACTATCTGGAAGTTCTTTTTTGTCAATAATATATGGGATTGTTGGTTTACAATGGCCGAAGTTTCTTTGTTTATTATGGACTTGCATCAACTATATTTCTTGTGTTATATTTTATGCAATTTCCTGACCAAATATGAATTTTTTTAAAATGGGAAAATCATGCTATGATTACTATATCATATACTTGAATTATTCTTTGACTGATTAGATAATTATTTCTTTATTTTATTTTTGTCATTTTAAACAATACCTTGTCTATTTTTTTTTACTCTGTTTTGCTCTTTCAGGTTAAATTAGAAGGAGACATTAATCAAGGCATAGCTTATTATAAGAGAGCTTTGTACTATAATTGGCATTATGCTGATGCTATGTATAATCTTGGCGTCGCATATGGTGAAATGCTTAGGTTTGACATGGTAAAGTATTTGAAACCTTATCTTTTACTAGTGTCTCTGTAATCCTTATCCAGTTGTAAGTTATTTTTGTTCGTGCAGGCTATTGTCTTCTATGAACTTGCTTTTCACTTTAATCCTCATTGTGCGGAGGCATGTAACAATTTAGGTGTCATATACAAAGACCGAGACAACCTTGACAAAGCAGTGGAGTGTTATCAGGCAATTTATACAACTAGTACATAAAAAAATGATCTCTTTCTTTCAAAAATAGCCTTCATGTATTCAGGTGTAATGATCATCATTAGTAACATTGTTGTTATTTATTATCGTTTTGCAGATGGCTTTGTCAATCAAACCAAATTTCTCACAGTCCTTGAATAATCTTGGTGTTGTCTACACTGTCCAGGTTGTGCACTGAGCATTCCCTCCTTAAGATTCTAAACAGTGATGTGTCTTGATGTCACTGACTAGCCTTTGATCTTTTTGCAGGGTAAAATGGATGCTGCGGCAAACATGATTGAGAAGGCCATTATTGCAAATCCTACCTATGCGGAAGCGTATAATAACTTGGGTATCTCTCATTGTCTCACTTCATCTGATATTTCTTGTCACTGATTTCCTTCTATTTCTAGACATACACAAAACTTTAGACCAAGTACTTGATTTTTTACTGGATAGGAAACCACTGGTCATTGGAGTATTGGTGGTTCTATCTTTTAGATTTGATGTTTCCATTTTAGGGTTACTTGTAGAATTAATAGAGAAATGGCTTGTACTGTGTAAAGGGTTTTTGAAGTTATTGATGTATATAGAGGTATCCTTCAGCAAGGATATAAATGAGTGTAAGAGCAGTCTCATCCATCAGTCATTTCATATCATGCTGAACAAAAAGTAAATAAAGAAGTCAAAATTAGCTACGGAAATGCCTTCATTGATTTGTTGAGGGGCATTATCAAGTTTTAGGTTAAGATGGATTGCATATGTGGGCCATCCTTGTTCTCTGAATAAAAGGGGTTCAAAGTATGTGGCTTAGCAGATCTTCTAAAATGCAAGTTTTTTAGAGGATCTTTTCTTTCCTCCGTCTCTTTCTCGAGTGCTTTGTAAAGTTGTTCTTCTATCCTTATTTTGTAGGTGTTTTATACAGAGATGCTGGAAATATTTCTCTAGCTATTGATGCATATGAGCAGTGCCTTAAAATAGATCCTGATTCTCGAAATGCGGGTCAGGTATTGTTGCATCATGGAATTTGTTTTTCGCTATTTGTTGTCTTAAATTTCAGTTGTATGTTTCAATGAAGAGCTTGGATGGTTGGAAAGAATTGTTTTGGACAATCAAGTTTATTTTGATTTAGACACTACACTGCCTAGGATATTTTCATTTCTTCATAATTCATTGGATCTCAGATATGGAGGCACTTTTTGTAACAACTGGTTGTAATTTTTTTTTTAAACTTTAATTGCAACCATTTTCACCTCTAATCAATTGCTTTGCAGAATCGGTTGCTTGCAATGAACTATATAGATGAAGGGCACGATGATAAACTTTTTGCAGCCCACAGGTCTCATCTAATTTCTTTTAATTTGTTGATGAGTTGATCAGTATGAGAAACTTCTCTAGATCATAAATCATGGGGACTAGTGGAAAATATCAAATGCCTCCTTTTCTATGATATTCTTTATCTATTTCTGCATCCTTATCATTTGTTACATTTTTGTGTAAAGCTACTTAATTTCTCATTTTTTCTCGTTTTTGTAGAGCAAATTTGGTTTTGCTGCTGTTATAGATTATTTCCTCTTAATTGCATTTTGTTGATTTACTATTCATAATATTAAATGCTAGCATGCTTTTGACACACAGGGACTGGGGTAAACGGTTTATGAGATTGTATTCTCAGTACACTTCATGGGATAACTCAAAAGAGCCAGATCGCCCCCTCGTAATTGGATATGTGTCTCCTGATTATTTTACTCATTCTGTATCATATTTCGTAGAAGCCCCCCTTTCTTATCATGACTATGTACACTATAAGGTTATTGTGTACTCAGCAGTTGTGAAGGTATCAATTTTCACTTTTATTTTTATTACCACCACTAACCTTGTGAGTTCGGAGCATATCACAATTCAGTTTTTGTTCTCCACTGTGGTTGGTACTAAGGACAATAAAAATACAATCTTTTTAATGTTTCTGCATATCCAGCAATGCTGCATTGTCTCTACAAAGCCCGTCTTGTTCCAACATCCAAATCACCATTGACTTTATTGCTTCTCCACTTGTCAACAACTTAATTTCCTTTTTACCACCACGTTGCTATGCTGCTAACTGCAATGGTGAACCCGTTGGCATAATCTTGTTTCCTCAACTGGAAAATCACCCACTTTCTAAGAAATTATCTAGAGTGGCTTAGTAACTGATGATTAGACTTGAATCTGAATTTAATAAAAAAAATTTTAAAAATCCCCTAGCTTATTATTCTTGTTATTTGCAGGCTGATGCAAAAACTATCAGATTTAGGGAAAATGTTTTAAAGAAGGGTGGGATATGGAAAGATATATACGGTATTGATGAAAAGAAGGTTGCAAGCATAGTCAAGGAAGATAAAGTTGATATCCTGGTGGAACTTACTGGTCATACAGCTAACAATAAGCTGGGAATGATGGCTTGCCGACCTGCACCAATTTTGGTATGCTCTGTGTCCATTAATTCTCAGTCCTTTTCTTGTGTGTAAATCATTTTTGTTTTCTGGTTTTATTTAAAACTTGTAACACAAGTGCTCAGATTTATTTGTTGGTGTCATGGTATGCTACATTGTTGTACTGGAGTCTCTCATCTAGCATAATGATCTGCTATTTCGGGACTTGCAGGTGACCTGGATTGGTTACCCAAACACTACTGGTTTGCCGACAATTGATTACAGGATCAGTGATTCTCTGGCGGATCCTCCTGACACAAAGCAAAAGTACCCTTTATTTTTTCTCTTTAATTTCCCTGCTTTTGCAGCATGTTTGAGCTGTGGCAGGATCAGCAGTAAATCTTCCACCAATGTTATGGTATGACCTGAGTTTTTTTTTTTTTTTTGAAATGACAGGCATGTTGAGGAGCTGGTCCGATTGCCAGAATGCTTTCTGTGTTATACCCCCTCTCCTGAAGCTGGGCTTGTTTCCCCTACTCCTGCTCTTTCCAATGGCTTCATTACATTTGGTAGCTTTAATAACCTGGCCAAGGTATTGGTTAGGTTGGGTCTCGACTGATGTCTTTAATGAGAGCCTAGTATTTATCCGATGCTGCGAGTAAATAGCTCATTTGTAATGGTTTGTCTAATTCATCTTTCCTCTGTTGTTTTCAGATTACTCCTAAAGTGTTGCAGGTCTGGGCTAGGATATTATGCGCAGTTCCAAATTCTCGTCTTGTGGTGAAGTGTAAGCCTTTTTGTTGTGATAGTGTGAGACACAGATTTCTCTCAATATTGGAGCAGCTGGGGCTGGAATCACTGCGTGTTGATCTCCTGCCTTTGATCTTACTTAACCACGATCACATGCAGGCCTATTCTCTCATGGACATTAGGTAAAGAATAAATATGGCTTCAGTTGTATTTCTTATGCTGCAAGTCACTTGTAGATTTTAACAACAAAAAAAACAAACTTGTAGATATTTGTTATATTCAAATTTTTTCTCTTTAATTGTTTTGGGAAAACTAGATTTTATTCAATAGACATGACTTCATATTTAACCGATAGGTGGTATTTTTTGCATAGCCTTCTATATCATTTGATAAGCATTATATTTTTGGCTTTTGTTAGCATGTTAAGTTTTATACTTTAGGACTACTTGGTTAGAGAAATGCTAATTATACACAAATTTGTATGTACTTTTACATGCGCACTAATCATAGTGTGCCACATGGCATAATAATTTAGAAAAAAATAATTAACTTTGATTTCCTAGACTCTCTTGCCATGTGACACACCATGATTGATGTGGGCATTCATCCTCTAGACTAAGTTGGAGGGTTACTGTTTGAATATTTTATGTATCGTTAGTGGACACCTTCGGTTTTTGGTAAATAATTTTGCATAAGTTCCCCTTTTAGTTTTGTGCCTAATATGCTACTTTTAGGTGGGCTATGCTGAAATTTCCTATCTGCTTCTCATGTTTCACATTGGGTTCAAAATGGCCTCTTTCTGAGAATCTTACATCAAGTTGTATCACAGATAATCCATCTAAAAATCGGCTAATTGATATAAATATTTAAATTTAACCACATTTATATTGTCTTGCACTTTTACATTTCTCTTCTTGCTTTGAAGGAATAAATCATGTTATCTTTTGTTCTTTTTAATTATTTAAATGTAGTTTGGATACTTTTCCATATGCTGGAACAACGACAACATGTGAATCTTTGTTCATGGGGGTTCCGTGTGTTACTATGGCTGGTTCAGTTCATGCTCACAATGTTGGCGTTAGTCTCCTTAGCAGTGTTGGTGAGCAACTGTCCTTTCTACTTTTGTACATTTATGTCATTACTCTGTATTGTTTGCACGGTTGCAAGTAAGATCAGTGTCAGCTTTGTGTACTTGGTGTTTCTTGGCTTGCATAAGTTATCATTTTGCTCCCATCTCTATCTGAAACCATAGGCAAAAGAAACATCAGGAAAAAGATAATACTTTTTGCATCTTAAATATTGCTAAGAACAAAGGGCATGTCATAGGCTTTGGGACATCTGAAAGTAAGTTCAACTCAGAAGAGCACCAGTTATATGGTAATTTACTTTTAGTCAGAATGGTTTATTAGTTGTGAGCACTCTTATAAAAGAAGTCTGCTGTCTATTTGCATCGCAGGGTTAAAACATTTAATAGCCAAAAACGAAGATGAATATGTCCAATTGGCACTGCAGTTGGCCTCTGATGTTACAGCACTGCAAAATTTGAGGATGAGTCTCCGGGATCTTATGTCCAAGTCACCTGTTTGTGATGGATCAAATTTTACCATTGGATTGGAATCAACATACCGGAAAATGTGGCATAGGTATTGTAAAGGTGATGTTCCATCTCTAAGACGCTTGGAAATGCTACAAAATCAGGCTGTCATTGAAGAATCAGCTGCCACAATTTCTACGGACGATTCTCCCGGTAATACTAAGACTAATGGATTTAGTCTGATCATGACATCGGGGGATGAAGAAAATGGTAGTTTATTGAGTCGATCCTCAAACCTAAGCAAGCTGAGCTAACCCTAGCTTGACCAACAAAGATGTGAGCGGATATTGGTTGGAGTTAGAGCTGCACTATTCTTGTGGCTTCTTTCAACTCAACCAATCTCCTATATAATATGGCTGCTTTTGCTACTTATGAAGCCATGGGTAATATTTAAGTGAGGCATAAAACTTAAAAAGTTACGGGTCCATAATTATTCTTCGTGAAGTGATGCTGACAGCGTGATTAACTAAGTTTTAGTTGTTGATGGAGGCATGGGCGAGAAGTAATGCTTTATATTCTTGTTTAGGTAAGCTTAGTGGTATCACATTTTTTGGTGAAAAGTAGGATTCTGGTTTGTAAATCATAAGTTTAGCTTTAATTTTTCTTCATTTCGTCCCCAATAAACAGCATACTCGGGGATGTTACTCCAAAACAGAGCAATGTTTTGTTGTGGCGACGTTGGAAAAGATTGATGAAAGCATGCTTCTGTGTATAAATCTTGTAGTACCAATTATTGCTTAGTATACTTGAGTGAAGGAAAAAAGAAGAAGTGTATTTGTTGAATTGTCTGGCAGGAGAACCCGGCAACTGGTGTTTTAATTTTCTTGTTCCTGAAATTCAGAATAATCTTTCTTATTCCCCTAACGCGAATACTTTGTTGCCGAAACTGACTTTCCTTATGAATCATTCAATTAGGATTTTTACATTAAAATTGCCCAGTTGTACTTCTAACATAAATACTATTTTTTACTTTTATTCTCTCTTTTTTAATAGAGAAGATTTGATTTCTCAATATATTTCTTACATACCAAGGCTAAAAATTTTATGTTTCAACTTAGTAAATTTAATTATTGAATTTCAATTGACGTTTGTAGTGCATAAAGTCCAAATTGTAGATAGTTATGTATAGAAATATTGTTATCATTCTTGTTTGAGTCATTTCCCAAACATACTTCAAAAATAAGATATATGATATAAACCCATGTATTAGATTCAAATACTTATTTATTACTCCAGTCTTTTAGGTTTTGTCAAATTCGAGGAGTGATTAACTGTGGCATGGTATTAGCTGAATACAAACGTTTATTTCCACCCCACAAGGATAGAAAAGATAAAATGGACTTAGGGGCATGATCGGATAATACGTTAATTTATCCACTATTTGTAGATTAGATAATTACTTTCGTGTCTGAATCCCAAACAATTCGATGTGAGGTAAATACACAGATCTAAAGTCATCTCTTTAATTTATTCTCCCTTTTTTAGGCGAAAAAGTAAAATTAATCATTGTTCATGCATAGACTTCTCAAGTATAAAATGAGTCACTTTAAATAGGTTCATTGCTTCGATCGAGAATGCGATGCGATTAATCCAATATGGGTTGCATTAGCCTCCAACAATACACCAGATAAATGGATAAGTTAGGTATTTTTGGACCACCAAACGAAACCAATGCTTTCTTCAAGATATGTTTATAAGGAACTATGTATTAACAAGTAGTAATTGTCAAAACATTTATGCAAATAGATATAAATCATATAATTATCAAAATAAAAAAAATTGACGATATTTGAAATTTAACAAGAATTCTGTTTTTTTTATGAAATAATTAAAATGAATGAATTTTTTACCATAAAATTTAATTTTCTATCCTCCACTTCCCATGTTTATATATATTGATCAATAATAATAATGTCATTCATTTTAATTGTATAGACACAATAATCTTCATTTTGTTAAAAATTCAAAATTATATCAAATTAAATGAATCAATCTTATTTTCTTTTTCAAAATGAATTCAATATAGATATATAAGAAGAGAAATATGGCTTTATGCACTCATAAAAGAAAAAAAAGACCTAAAATTATAAGATTTTGTTCATTATTTATTTACAAGTCTAATTGATTCTAAGGTCTTATTAACCATATATGATTCCGATATGTAAGGTCTATGATTTATCTGATAAAAATAAATGTACGGAAGTAATAAGAATTTGTACTTAATTATTACTCTAAAATCTTTATTCTAATCTATACTTATAAATTTTATTGTGCGATCATTTTATTTAGGTAATAATTGGTAATAGTTATAAAGATAATAACAAATGGACACTTTTGACGTTATTTGACATACAATCATTTCTATATGTTAATTATGGATTTTCCAATTGTTGAATCAAATTTCTAAAAGAAAGAAAAAGAGTATTTTGTAACAATTTCGTCACGTTTTCGTTCATTTAGAATTTGTGTTCTTCTACTTTACATATTTTTTTTCTTTTTCACTTATTGAATAGGGTTCTAAGGTCAGTCTACAATCCCTAAAAAATGAGAGATATTTTGTTTCATCACAGAGAATTATTTTATTTTTACATTTCACAAAATTTATATAATACATTAGAACAATCATTTCTAGGATTTCATAATTCTTAACAGTGAATTAGTCCTTTTTTTTTCTTTTTTGAGAATTTATTTCTTAATTCAAGATCTCTCTTACTAAATAGAATCAAAGAATTAGTAGATTTATTCCATTAGCAAGAGCTTTTTTATGTTGAAGATTGGTTGTCTTGTGTTTCTAATAAATTATTTAATCGTTAGCAAGTTGAATTATGTACATATTGAGTTGATTTAGATCAATCCTAATTGGACGATTCTAAATCATCTAATCGAATTAGGATGTTTTGGATTTGACATGTCTCGTGGAATGAGTAACATGAGACTCAAAATTATGGATATGGTCAATACTCTTAACTGAAAAAGAGAATTAATCTATGGTCGATTTAATAATAAAATTTCTTGAAGAAGAAAAAGACAATTAAATTGAGTTTGGTTGGATCTTATCAAAGGAATCCAATGCTAACACTCATTTCTTATTGAATTAATCGATCAATAAATTGATTGAAACTTTAATATGGGCTCATTAACGAACAATTTTGACTAATTTGATTATATATTTTTAATGATAAGAAAGCGCTTAAACTGATCCTTAGAAGAACTTCAGCTTATTTTTTGATTTTTTTAGACTATTATTTAACAAAAAATAAGAAAAAATATAAAATTGATTTTTGAGTATTTAATCTTTTTGTAGATTTCATTCTTCAAAAAATAATTTGCAAAGAAATGAGATATTTTAACTTATCTTTTGTATTAAATCTCTTTATCTTTTTTAATAAATGATTTACTACAAAAGAGTTTTTTTAGTGAACATATAATAATTACTAACTCCTATTTTTTTTATTTGAATATTTTATTTTTAATTTAAAGATAAAAAATCTTTATTTTGTATTCTATTTTAGAAAAAAAATATTAAATGGTATAAATTAAAATATTTATAATATATAAAGTATAGAAACTTACGATGAATAAATCTTTTTATGACTTAAATGTATCATATTTCTAAAAAAAAAAGTGATTCAATTGATAAGATCATATATGATATTTATAAAATGGACAATATTGATAAGATTGATATTAAAATCTTTTTTATTAAAAAACGAGATAGAAGACCTACGAGTTTCCGGAAGAAGAAACAATGATAATTTTTGCTTCAAAATCTATAAATTATATGTTCTTCGGTGACGAATTCTTTCAATTTTGTATTCTATTTCCTAGTAATATAAGTATAAAAAACACTGTTGAATCTTCCCACAAACGGAACTTAAAATCATATTTGATCAATTCAAACGAATCCAGTATACACAATTTGAAAATAATTCAATAATTAAACCTTCCTGAATTCACTAGATTCTTTCATTTCGGATAAAATTCCTTGAAGTATCAACCAATAGGACATGAGTTATATTAGAAAATAAATCTATCTTTTATCTTTTTTTTTAGACAATCTAGTCTTGAATGTACCTGCAGTTTATTTGTTCACGTATATTGAAAAATCCCTCGTAAGGAATTTAGTGCTTCTAGCATTTGCATATTAACTATTCCCACTAAAGCTCCTGTTGAAGTACAAATTACAATACAGATGGCGAGATCAACATGACAATGTATAATACATGTCTTCTCTATTCTTGATTATCTATTAGGACAATATCATTGCAATAGATGGCGAGATCGTAATGTCTAATCTTTGACAGACGTCCGCAATATCTTCACTTCATGCAGGGGCCTGCATCAGGAGATAAAAGAATGCAAGTTCAGCTATGAAAGAAACACAAAGGTAACTCGAATCTTACAATACCACCATCCAATGTAATATGTAAGATTAATTGCCATTGAAGCAACAGTATTAACAAAAGGCTACGAACTAATCTGACAATCCCTTCATAAATAATAACCATAAAAGAAAATCACGGTAAAATACCTATCACTTTTGTCAGTTGGGATGCTGCCGAGTCTTTTGACAATTTCCATTCCTCTGCATACTCTTCCGAATATTGTATGCTTTCCTGGATAATACAGAAATGTGTGATTGAAGTACAGTCAGGTAAGCAATTCTTTCTACAGCTTGAAGAGGAATACTCAGAGGATCAATTGGTATAGCCTTAAAACACTAATAAACTTGTACTCGTCCTCCCTATAGCCTTTGGTCTTTTCAGTCTTTGTCATTGAAAAATGTTTACAGTTTGGAATCAAAATCACATGAAGAAATTTGCTTCAAGACTTCAAATATCTAAGTGGCTGTCAGTGAAGGTTAGATCATCTCCACAGAATTTATAGGCTTTGATCTTTTCAGTCTTTTAACATTGAAGAAATGCTGAGTGTTAGGAATCAGCAAGAAAAAATTCCCTTTGCTTTCAACTAAGATTATCCCATCTCCACAGAAATACAAAGGTACGTACCTTAAAAGAACTCAGGGATATAATGTAGAGGCCCCCAAAGTGATTCTTTTAACGTGTCTATAAGACATATCAAAAGAACCATATATAACTATGATCAGCAGATTATCTTTTTTTACTGGTTAAATGTTACAAAAACAGTGACTAACTTGTCATTGCACATTTTAAAGGACACTGAAATTTATATTTTATCAGATGAGCATAAGGGTATTTCAAGTTAGTATTTAGCTTTATAGCAAATGGTCCTTGACGAAATTGGAATTAAGTCCCAACTCAGTAGTCAGTACATGCCAGTTAATGCTTTCTATGGTCCCACGTTCAATAATTGCTGGAGACAGAGCTCCATCCAAGTCAAGATTGATCCCACCTCCATTTTGACAAGCATAAATGCAAAAGTAGCATAGTGTGATAGATACATATTACAAGCCAAATTCTAATATAAGATAGATAGGTATTACCATCTAGCGATGGACAAGGTGCAAGGGTAATAAAAAATTGGCTTCCATTAGTATTTGGACCTGCATTGGCCATGGAAAATATACCCGCTCCCGTATGTTTAAGCTCAGGTTTTATCTCATCATCAAACTTTGAACTGAAATACGTTGGAAAATACTTGTTACAAAATAACCCATAAATCAAAATATCAATATTATTGTTCAATAATTTATAGCAAGCTAACCATTTTGACCAAACGGTGTCCAATTGAAGCAGAAACAAATCATAAACTTAAAAAGAATAATGATGAAGCGAATGTCATTTTCTATGAGAAACTAACACTTATGACTGGGACATGATAGTGCTATTGGCGCTAATACATCCACATTTATGAAAAAAGGGCTAAGACAGATTGAAGAATGATACCCATAGATGGATTCTCCACCTCTTCCTGTTCCAGTGGGATCTCCACCTTGAACTATAAAATCCTATCCCGGTCAACCAAAATCCATGTCAACTTGTTAAAGAATAATTCTACAAGTTTGATAGTTTATACCACAAATCATTAGCCTAGCATAGAGAGAGAGTGTGTGTACGTGAGAGTTAGAAAGAGAGAACCTTGATGACGCGATGGAATTTGACATTGTCGTAGTAACCTCTACGAGAAAGCTCAATAAAGTTCCTGCACGTTCTCGGTGAATGCTTGTAATACAGCTATTGTTCACCAAAACAAACAACAAATAATAACATTACTTACCAGAACTAAGTTACGCATTCAACTAAAAAAAGAATAAAACACGACTCTCATGCAAGTCAAGCCTATTAGTAAATATATTTCACAAATCTCATTGATTTAGAACCTAATTAGGAACAATATTTCTTAGGATTTTCTAAGGAAACAACCAAGTGTACAATACTTGTTAAAACGCAATAAATTTACCTCCACGGTGAAAGAACCCATTGAAGTTTCTAGCGTCACCTCCGGTGTCCCTCCTTCTGCACTTGCCCACATATTCTCTTTCGCCTACACTTCGAGACAACACAGAGAGATAGAGAAAGAACGCTCTCCTAAAGGAATCTCCAACTCCGAATCAGCGTAAGGGTTTTTTTTTAAGGGTTTTGAAATTGGGCCCAGATAATAAATCGGGTCAGCCCTAATATAAACGAGCCGAGTTTGCGGGCCATAAGAGAGAGAAAGTCTCAAATGAAAAGAAGAGTACATCTACTTGAATTTTGAAAAGCACAATTTTATTTATATATATATATAAAATAAAATATCATAAAAATAATTAATTTAATAAGGTGATTTTGTTACATGAAAAGTGAGAATGATTATTTTTTGATAAAAATGAGATATACTTACAAGAGATTCATTATTTATTATTGTTAAACACTTAGATTTAATAATTTTTTATGATAATTTAACCTATTAATTAAAAAAATGATAATTTAAGTTATTAATTTTAAAAAAATAACAGTTTAATCAAAATATTTAAATTTTAGATTTTTTGAATTTTTATTTTTCAAGTGTATTTGAAAATAAAATTTTCAACAAAAAAATTTAAAAAAAATATAAAAATTGATCATTTAAACATATTTTATCAACTTTTTACGACAAAAAATTGAATTGTCAATAAAAAATGCTACTGAATCTAAAGGATGAAACCAAGAAGCTAATGCAAATGCACAGTAAGAGTTTGCATTGGAATGGCAAGAAACCGTACAGTTGGATTAGGAAGGTTTATTGGTTTAGTTAACTGATTAAGCAGCTACCAAAATCAAGTTAATCCATATCTACTCCATCTTTACTGACTTTGTAAACACATAACAGCTTCAATAAAAATAGAAAATAATATAAAAAAAATTGGATATCAACAACTCTTATTCTCACAAATTATTGATTTAATATACACAAGTTTATACGAATCCAATACATAATTGAACTTCAATTAAGATCTCTCTATAAATAACATCCAACGATCAACTCACATATCACACTTAATAAGTCTCTCTTACATTTCAATCTCTCCCCAAGACTTACAAAAAAATAAAGCACTTTCTAAAACAAAAGGTAAAATGAAAAGCGATTCAACCAGCATTGATGTTCAAGAGCCAAGTGGTGGTACCAAAGCAAAGGCAAAAACTGTCTTAGTAGCAGCAGGGCAAGAAAAAGCAGGATGGAAAAAAGGAGTTTCAATATTAGACTTCATTGTAAGGTTAGGTGCTTTGGCGGCTGCTTCATCTGCTGCAGCTACAATGGGAACTAGTGACCAGAGCCTTCCTTTCTTCACTCGGTCCTTCCAATTTCAAGCTAGCTATGACGATGTGCCTAGCTTTCAGTACGTCTCTCACTTTTGAATTTTCAAAAACTGCAAAAATACTCCTCGAATCCAAAAAAATAGACAATTATCTCTATGAATTATTCTTTTATTACAATCTCAAATATATTTACTTTTTGTTGATGTTTTTTATAAGCATGAATCCTTTGAAAAAATATAAACATGTGAATTTTAAGAAATATTACCGTTGTAATTTTTTCAAATTATTTTCACGGATTAAATATAGTTTTTATTTTAAAAAAATTAATATATTTTAATCACATTTATTATTATATATTTAGATATTTTAATTATTTAGTATCAATTTTAATTTTAAATAATTTAAAAAAAATTAAAGTAGATCGAATTATATCTTAATAATTAGTGTATTGAAAATTGTTTCAAAAGGTTGAAAAAAATTATTAAAATGAAGATTAAAATGATAAAATATTTATAAATATAATATTAAATTAATTAAAATTACATAATTTAAAATAAAATTAAGATTGTATACTTATTTTTTTAAGGGATAAGGAATAATATTTGTTATATATGTGAATAAGAAAAACATTTAATTTTGCAGGTTTTTCCTCATTGCAATGTCAATAGTTGGAGGCTACCTTGTCCTCTCCCTTCCCTTTTCCATTGTTACCATTATCCGTCCTCACGCAGCCGGGATACGATTACTTCTCCTTATTATGGACACTGTAATTTCATCTCCTCTTCGATCGTTGATTATATTGTTTTTTAATGTCAAAGTTAATTTCCAGTAGTCAAAATATTTGGAATCAGTTAAAAAGTACATTTTAAGACTTATCAACCGGAAAATAGTACCACCTTACAAAAGTTTCCTTTTGCAGAAGGGAAAAAAATTAAATCTTACAATTATCTAATTTTTTACGTTATATGTATGAAAAAAATTAATAATGAAGTTTATTATATTTGATTATTTATGTTTTAGTTTATTAGATTATAAATGATATTATTTAATAATTTAAATACAATAAAGATTAATTAAAAAATTATATTATTTTAAAATTTAATTGCATGGCATAATTTTTTCATACATAAAGTTTTATTTTTAATCTCGTTTATAAAAAAATATTTATTGTTTTTTTAATGTAAAACACCATATGTTTTTTTAAAGAAAACATACTTTGTTTTTATAAAACATGTATTATTTTAAGTTATTAAAAAAATTATTGGATAATTAAAGATAAAATCACGTTAATAAGTAGATCATATATACAGTAAATAGTTATTTGAATAATTTTTTATAAATGATTAAACGTTATTAAAATATAAATATTTAACAATAATAACTGATATTTGATAGGAAAAAATCTATTGTAATATATGTTAATTGTCATTTTTGTATTTTATCATTTTATTGATTTTAATTTTGATTAAAATTAAATTATATTTTTAAATAATTCTATATTTAAATATTATTATTATTAATTTTTTTAAATAATTTCATATTAAATTTCACTTTTATTAATATTTATATTTTAATTAATTGATATAAAAAATAATTAGAATAATATAATTTTTAGAACAATTTTTTTATAACTAAATAATATCATTTATAATATAAGTTATTAAAAGTTAAATTGAAAGATAAATGCTAAGATTATACATGCATTTTCTATTATGTGGATAGGTGGCACTTACTCTAGCCACTTCAGCTGCTGGAGCTGCAGCTGCAATAGTGTATTTGGCTCACAATGGAAATTCAAGTTCAAATTGGTTAGCTATTTGCAATCAATTTGGAGATTTTTGCCAAAAAGCTAGTGGAGCTGTGGTGGCCTCGCTTGTCACTGTAGTTGCCTTTGTGTTCTTGATACTCATCTCTGCTTCGTCTCTAAGTAAGCATTAAGCCCAAAAGATGGTGAAGGCTCTACTTGTATGGAGAATCAAATGTCTTTTATGTTTAATTTTCTATTTTGGTGTTCTTTTGATAAAGTCTTTTCGTTCTCTCTCTCTCTCTCTTCCCCCTCGTGTGAAACTCTTTTCGATATGAATTTGGCTAATATGCATATAATGTCCATTTTGCAATATTCATTGTTTTATGGTGATAATGTTAAATAGTTTTTTCTATTTTTAATTAGGAGGTTTCATTGGACAAAATTAGAACTTAGTCACAATGTAATAATAAATTAATAGATAAAATGTATAATTATTCTTCAAATTTCAACTAAATTTTATTAAATTTTTAAGGTATTTGATTTGTTACCAAAATTTTTAAAATTTCACATATATGTTTTTAAATTTTTTAATTCTATAATTTAATCTCAAATTTTTTAAAATTTTACTAACTTAGTTACTAAAATATATATTTGTAAATAAAAAAATTAGAATATATAAAAGTTATAAAAACTTAAAGATTAAATTGTATAATTTATAAATTTAAATATCTATTTATGAAATTTAAAAAGTTTAAAAATCAAATAACATGTTATAAAAATTTAAAAAAATATGTATGATTTAATTAAAATTTGAAATTAATGGTACAATTCAATCTAAATTAAGACTTATAAAATTTGAAAAATAATTGTAAAAAAGCGATTACATATACATAATTGATGTTTTTATGATCACATTGTATATTGAGATATCTCAAATTATATTGTGATTTTTTTCGTATGCAATAACCACGTTATATATTATTACATTAATCTTCAGTGACTTCCTTTTTGTCTTGTTAAATATTTTTTATTTTCTTAAGGTA
This sequence comes from Hippophae gyantsensis, assembly GCA_030763125.1. Taxonomy (NCBI): domain Eukaryota; kingdom Viridiplantae; phylum Streptophyta; class Magnoliopsida; order Rosales; family Elaeagnaceae; genus Hippophae; species Hippophae gyantsensis. The sequence goes on from CM061038.1 coordinate 40,354,293, forward strand.
AATTATATTTTACAAACTTTGTGTTTTATATTCACTCAATTATCTTATATATGGGATACTTATATATTATTTTAACTTCTTTTCTCAAATAGAACTTGATGTAAGGGATTGATTAAAAAAATAACTATAGCATATTAATATTGTGGATGAAACAAGTGGTAAATTTAGTATTTAGAATATAAGTGTTATTCTCATGTTTTAGTAAGATATAATATTTATAAAATTATTAATAAATTATATGTATAACATTAAATTTTGTATTTCTTGATTTTAATTTTCAAGTTTTATTATATAAAAAATTAACTATAAATTCAATAATTTAATTATAATGAAATACATGTAAGTATATTTTTGAATGAAAATTAAATAATAATTAAAAAACAAGTAATATTATTTTTTATTATTTATATGATGTTTTTTTTATTATTTATTTAGTGTCCGTTTTGAAAATAAATGCTAAATTTACCGATGAAACTAACATATTTTTTTTAAGTTAAGATGCCCCCTTTTTTATTTTTTGGGATCGTGGACGCCTCTTCTCTTAAACCAACGGATGTATACTTTTTATAAATATAAAAAGAAAAAAAAAAGCTAACGGATGTAGACATGAAAACAACCTGTTGAACTATATATATATACTTATATTTTATACTTTTTTATAAATTTTTAGATACAATTTTCCATATATTTTAAAATAATGTTATTATTTTATTTAATCTTTTAATCATTATACAATTTATTTAAAATTTTAATTTTTATCAATTATATTAATTAAATAATCTACTAAAATATTAACAATTATTTTAAAAAATATTTGAAATATTAGTATAATGTATAATCATTTTTTTAGATAAATAATAACTATACTATAAATTTAAATAAAATAAAATAAAATAGTAATTATTTTTAATATTTTAATAAATTATATGGGTTTTATGATTAACTTGTACCATAGGTAAGGGTCATTATAAAGATATCCCGTAATTTTTGCTTAGGGAAAAAGCAATAACCATTACTTATGGAAAACTGCATAATCACGCATAAATTATTAAATCCTCTCATTATTCAATACTACAATTTAAGTTCTTAAATTTAAAAAAAAAAATGCATATTATCACCACTGATCTAGTCTACAAAGTTGGGTTGTGAATTCAAGTTATACTTTTTGTACAGTTATGGATTTAAAAGTCTTATCTTTGTTATCTTCAAGCTAAATTAGAAATAACTTTGAACCAAAAAAAATATTGAAGAAATTAGTCTAATTTCAATCGAGTCATCAAAAGTTGTTTAGATTATATATATATATATATAAATTCTTGATTAAATTATTTACATATTTTTATTTTTAATGACTTAAAAATATATATTTTTTAGTTATAAAAAAATATAAATATACAGTATTTTTAAATATATAAATAACATATTTTTTTATATTATATAAAAAAATATACATTATGCATAAATTAAGAATGAAAAACAACGAAAAAAAGTATTTAATAGCTTTTTTGTCTTAATTTATTATGACTTGATGTATTATTATAATCAATATGCAAGTTAAATATAATTTAAAAAATATAAAAAATATAATCTTAATTAATAATTATTTATTATATTAATTATAATTAAACCATAACTTATATTATAAAGAATTACTTGCGTATTTTACTCCTATTTTGTCCTTCTCATCGTTTATCTTTCTAGTGTTTATTTGCTTAAAACATCACTAAAGTTAGTCGAAGACTCATCATGAGTAGTGGTTAGTAGTGTGGCTGATAATATTGTTCTCGGGGAAAATTATTATAAAATCTTCAGGATTTTTTAAAATTAAAAAGATATTCTTTAAATTTAAAAAATAAAAAATTATATCATTATATCATTATATTTTCTTTTAAATTTCATAATTTATATTAATTTTATTGAAAATAATATTTTTAAAAATATAAAAAAAATAATAACAATAAAGATTATAATTATTATTTTTCAAATATATGAAATCTTTTTGTTACTTAAAAAAATCTTAAAAAGATGTATTTATAATTTATCTTGTTATTTTAAGTTTTAACTTATAGTTAAATACATTGTATTGAGACTTGTTTAATGGTTTGTTTGATAAAATTTAATAACATAAAAATATAATTTGGTTTTAAAAAAATATATTTCACTAAAAAATAAAAAATTGTGTTTATGGAAAAAATTAAAAACAAAAGAATAAGGAAAAAAAATCCGTGTCTATTTTTCTTAATTTTTATATTTATTTTTTTCATCAGTTTCGTGGCTCTCAACTCTGAACTCCCCATTCCAGTTCCACTAGAATAGAAAAACAGGGTTAGAAAAATTCTCTGACCTCAATCTGACTTTCATAGGCAAGTAAAAGTGGAAAATTGGAACGAAAATTGAAGCTAGGGTTACGCTCGTTCCTTATCTTGCGATAATGTCTCAGGCCGGTAAATTAATGCCAAATCTCGATCAAAATAGCACCAAAATGCTTAATCTTACTGTGCTCCAGAGAATGGATCCCTTCATCGAAGAGATTTTGATCACGGCTGCTCATGTCACCTTCTACGAGTTCAATATTGAGAGCAACCAATGGGTTTGTTTCACTTTTTTTGTTGTTGCCCTAGATAAGTTCAATGAACATTGAGTAGAAGTAGATGATAATCAGGATCTATATGTTAAATTTTTACAATTGTTTTCGATTAGAATGACTGTTCGAGTTTTCCTTTCCCAAAAGATTTTAATTTCTGACGATGCATCGTAAAATAAATGAGAAGTTCAATCTTATGGTGGTTGCAGAGTCGCAAGGACGTTGAAGGATCTCTCTTTGTGGTGAAGAGGTAAAAATTTCTTTGAGAGGTTATTCTGTGATTGTTTAAAAATCTAATACTGTTTTCTTTAGAAGAAAACCCAACTGGAAATGGCCTTTCCGAAGGCTAGTATGTTTGGTTTTTATTGATAAGTGGCTGATATAATAAATGATTCTTGTTGTTGTTAAGGAACACTCAACCGCGGTTCCAGTTCATTGTGATGAATCGACGTAACACAGGTACGCAACTTTATCTTTCTGGATTTGTTATAGAGCAAACTGTTTATTATGCTTATGCCATTATTGGGAATAGGACGTGGTGCCTTATTAATAATAGGCCTGTAATGATGGCAGATTGATTTAGCATAGTTATGTATGCCCTATAATAAAGTTTTCATGTTTCGGCCGAGGATCATTGAATTAGCACTCGAGATGAACCAGTGGCGTGGGTATGGTTAATGAATGATGGTGAATAAGATAGAAGTCTGAGCCCTGGAGGATACAATTTTAATAATTTAGTATGTTGATTATGATATGTATAATTGTTTCCAAAATTCAGTTGGGCAACTAGTCAGTTGATTATTTGATGTATCAACCTGTACTAACATGTATAATGTTAATGTTAGTAGTTTCTCTTGTCCGTTGTGCAAATCTTGCTTTTCATTGGACCTATATATTATCCATATATTATATGGTCAATGTTAAGTGGTGTGGCGTGGACGAACAACTTTGGCAAATGCCAAACTTTAGAATTATGTTATTGTAAACTGAGTGTGAACCTGATGTGTGTTATACTTTTATGTGATGTGATGAAAGATGGAACTCAGCTTTAAAGCCAAACTGAGTGTATGAAAGCAACTAGCTAGAGGCACAATTTACTTCCATTTTTCTAACTGAGATGAAAGTTCAAATCTGACTGTCACTAGTGTCAGCAGGAAAGATGTGTAATTTGGAATGTTCTTTTAGTTTTTACCCTAAGTTTAAGCTGTATATTTCTTATGTGTTTTTGAGGCGTATAATTTATGTTCTATGTTTATATATAGATAACCTGGTGGAGGATCTGTTGGGTGATTTTGAGTATGAAGTTCAGCTTCCATACTTGTTGTACCGAAATGCAACCCAAGAAGTTAATGGCATATGGTTTTACAATCCACGCGAATGCGAAGAAGTTGCAAATCTCTTTACTAGGTAATTCCTTCGGCTTACCCTTCCTAATTATTGGCTTTTTAATCATTATCATTTTTGTCATTTGTTTCGTAACACAGTTTTGGAAGATCATATCATCAGAAGAATCACGTAAGATATGCTTATCATTAACCGTGCTCATATTTGCATAGGTTTTTGTATGTCTATGTGTATATCATACTTCAGTATATTCATTTGTGCATTTTTTGTGTCTTGACCAAATTTGTACTCTGGCAGGTAACTGTAAAAACATAGATTTGGTTGAGATGCTTAATGTAAAGGTTTTCAAAGAAGTTGACTTTTTAACAATTTCATACAGGATACTTAATGCATATTCAAAGGTTCCTTCAAAACCAAAAGTAGCTTCGGGCAAAAGGTAGTATTTCATTTCTTGAGGTTTGAATCTTCAGTTCCTTGGTCTCACATTTCTGATTAATTCTTGCTGATTTTGCCTGAGTTGAGAACAAATAATTTACCAAAGAGTGCTCCAAGGAAAAAAAATGAAAATTAAGATAATGGATAGTTGTGATTGTGTGAATTACAATAAGAACAATGATTTAGCTCTCTGATTTTTTTAAGAACTCTTACGATGTCCATGCTTCATTTGCTACGTTACAAAAACAGATGTAGTCTTTTTTCCTCTCCCATAAGTAACTTACCTGGGATGGTTCTTCCTTTCATGTAGCAGTTTGTGCTTACATCTGGTTTTGTTCTAATTACCATTCTTCCCCCTTTTCACTTCTCTTCTCTTATCCTCTCAGAAATCTTTTGTATCTCACTGTAGTGAATTTGAGGAGCTTGAAGCAGTCCCAACCATGTCTCTCATCGAAGGCCCACTGGAGCCCTCATCTATGGTCTCTACTGCCTCTGATGCCCCTGAAGATCCTTCCTTTGTGAACTTCTTCAGTGTATGTGCCTTAACATTTTGCTGATTTTCCTACTTTCAGAAGTTGAAATTTATTGTTATGCAACCACTTGTGAATGTGACTCTGTGGACTATATGTTAAAAAATGTGTAGCATTTGTTAATTTCCTATCATTGGTTAAAGCTTGCAAAATGAGAATGTACATGGTTAATTTCCTTTAGAGTTGTGATTTTGTTTCTGTATGTTGTTTTTGACTTGCTTCAAACTGCCAAGAAATCAGGTTTTTTAAAATTTTTACTCAGCCTGCTTATTATCTTATTCAGGAATTCATAGGTAGTTTCTACTTATTCATCATTTGTAACTGGGTGTGACCAAGTGAGACACTGCTTTAGTCCACACCTAGTTATATTTCAATCTATTGTTTATTAGTCTCAAATGCACGTTACTTCATAATTTTCTACAAAAATTTAGGTCTCTTCTTCTAATCATCCTTATATCATTAGTAGTTCTTCCTTTCTTGCATTTTATGTGGTTGGGGAAGAGGACTAGTTCAAAAGAGTAATAGACATTCAAACTAGTAATTCTTAGAAGTATTGGGTACTAATCATAACATGCATAATTTCAATTTAAAGTTTTTTGCCTTATCTTTGACAAGCATGCTTTAAATTGTCAATAACTAGAGCTCCTGCTGTACTGTTATTGTCCCTAAATTTGGGAACTATGTATATGACCCTGCATGGTAAAATACCTTCACAAAATAATGAAAAGCTTTACAATAAAATACCGTGGGGAACTAACAACTCTGGGCTTTAAGAATGAAGCCTTCTTAAAATGCACTTTGGATTTTCTTGATGATGTGTTCTTGACTTATATGTGATAATGTGATACTTTTTTAGTCTGTTGTCTTTGCTTTATTATTTCCAATAGCTGGATTTATGTTCGGTTTATTTCTTTCATAAGCAACCGTTTAATCCTGTGGGCTGTGGACACAACTTAGTTTTGTCTAATTTGTTTTTGGACTGAGCAATTATTTGATGCTGCAGCAAGCAATGAATATAGGCACTAGTTCATCGAACATAGCTAATTCAAGACTGACATATCATTCTCCTGCAACTGCCCCTTCATCTTCCTTTGCACCCATTGTTGTATCGTCACCGTCTGTTGTTCCACAGGGACCAGCCCATGCTGTCTCTGCATCATCAATATCAATGCCTCTGCATGGTAGTTCCGATCCAAACGGCATTAGCAATCGGGTTACTAATCTTGTTAAGCCATCCTCATTCTTTGTACCTCCATCTTCATCAATAATATCTTCTATTTCATCATCTATGCCATCTGTCACTGCTGTTAGTGCTCCACAAAATGTGCAACGCCCATATGGTGCTCCGATACTTCAACCCTTTCCACCACCAACTCCACCACCATCTCTTACTCCTAGTTCAACACCTCTTCCCAACAATGGGGCTCTTATTAACAGAGACAAAGTTCGTGATGCACTTCAAATGCTCGTCCAGGTATCTCTGTTTTGTGTGGGCTTGTATGCATAATTTCTTCTTGATTTTGCTATTAAGTTTCTATCTGCCATAATGATTCTTGTGTGCATTAGTGCAAAAGAAAGCTTAATTCAATTCTCAAACACAACTTTTTACCTTCAAATATTTTGGCCTCTTATACTTTAAGCAGTCAGGGTTTAAGTTAATTACTAACTTCTGTATCTTCCTTTATGTCAGGATGATCAATTTATAGACATGTTTTATCAAATGTTGCTGAAAGTGCACCAACCGTGAGTCTCGTTAGAGCTGGCATTGTTGGGCTTTTAGTCTACAGATTACATGGTATGCAAAAATATATGAAGTCAGTTGTGTGAAGCACCTCTGATCTCTGGGTCTCAGAAATAATGGTCATACTACATAATAAATAGCATGAAAGCTTCTGTTTTATCATAGATCTGTCACCGTGCATCGCGAATAGCTGTGGAACTTGATAATTCTAATCTCAGGATCTCACTAGAATAATGTACCGTTGGATTGGTTTTTCTTAGACATGGACCTTTTGATTGTATATTATTTAGTTCTAGTACGTTTTGAGTTGTATTTCACTTAGAAAGTGCCCTAGGCATTCAAATCAATCAACAAACTTTATAAATTTTGGGACTTTTGTGGATGTTCATCTGGTAAAGAATCTATTAGTGCCATTGACTTTTTGTATAATGGTTTTCCGCTAAATTTTTCATGACTTTTGGAAAAATAACCTCAAAACATTGTTCATGTGGATCTATTATGTCATGCATCTAATGCTTAACTGATTATTGTGATCTGATGAAATAACTTTGATGAGAAGACAAATGGAGAAAAATGCCTCTCAACCTCATAGCCCTCATCCATGTGATGCTATGTAAAATTTGTTATTTTGACCCAAACCATATTTTATATGGGAAATTCTTAAAAATTTACTTTTAGAGCCTTCTACATTTTTTTAAAAAACTATTTTTTTTTGTTTTATATTTTACAGTTTTTTTAAATGTAGAAAATGCCGTTACTTCTACTTTCTAAGGAACTTTTTCATAAAGGTTTGGTAAGAGGGTTATTTTTGACCTTATGAAAATATTGTAGTAAATTTTAATTGAAAATAAAAATTGATGTATGAGGTAAAAAATAAAAAAAAAGGGAGGTATATTTTATAATATGGCATGACCCTTTGGAGCTTTTATTTTTATAAATTGAAAATATTAATCATATTTTTAAAAATTAGTATATTTTAGTTATTTTATTGTTATATTGTTTTTTTATACTTTAATCAATTTTTTATTGGTTTTGATTTTTTTTGAAAAATTTAAAGTAGATATACTTGAATCTTGTTAGTAAGAGTTAGTAGATGTTTGAAGATTAATATGTATCAAAAAAATTTAAAAAAAGTAAAAATAAACTGATTAAAGTTATCAAAATTGATTAAAAATAATTAAAGTGTTCACAAATATAAAACAAGGTGATTAATACATTTAATTCATAAAAATAAATTATTAAAGTTATTAAAATTGATTAAAAATAATTAAAATATTCACAAATATAAAAATAAGGTGATTAATACATTAAATTCATAAAAATAAATTAACTTGTGGTATATTGTTCTTCATTTCTATTTTATATACATTAAAGATTTAAACTACGTTGATTTGAATTGAATTATTTAAGATAATTATATATAAAATAAAATATGAAATTAGAAGTAATAGTTGAAGGATAATTTTTATTTTTGACCCTTTTATACATTGTTTTTTATTTTAAATTTTTATTTTTTAAAATCAAATAATATCTTTTATGTAATTTAAAAAAAGAATGATTAAATCTTACTATAAAACTACTAAGTTAATGGCACCCACTTTCATCATAAACCCCCTTTGTGAATGTGGGTTCTATTAGAAAACGTGCGGGTGGCATATAAATTTTCATTCATATGTTGCAGCAGCACATAATTCAGTTCTGTCCGTTTCTCAGTCTTTTGATCGCTCTCAATATTTATGGCGACTCTCAGCAAAATAGTGAGGTCAAAGCCTAATTTATTATATTCTTTTCTTCTACCTCCTGTTTTTGTTAGGAATTAGCACCAGGCTATTCGTTGGAGGTACTATCTCTATCTTTTCTCTATGAAATTGCAAAAATGAAAAAGAACATCCAAGGAGAAAAATACAGAGAGCACTTAAATTTGAATTCTTTTTTCTGAATCTAAATTTTTGTTATAGTAGCGTACATAATCAAGATTTCTCTCTCGAATCTCAAATTTGTGCCCCAAATTAATGGATAAAAAACTGTGATAATGATTAATTTGACTGTGTATTAAGTGTTTGAAGGAATGCTTATGAGAGTCCTGCTTATCTAGCTGATCTTCTTTTCTACTTTGCTATCGAATTGTGTTCATTTTATAATCCCTGGGTTAATTGGTTGCTGCCCAATACCAATGAACCAATATTCTGATTTTGATTTGATTTTGATTCCCATAGCTGCATGTCAAATCTATATGCATAAATTAAAGTTTTATATGCATTTATTTGCATACTTTCAGCCACGTTGTTTAAACATTTTTAATTTACATGAGCTTCCTCTTTTACTGGATTAGGAAAATCAAAATAGATTTTCTGATTTTGTGTTTCAACCCAAATGTTAGGTAAGTCTTGAGTTGAAGTTTATAACTCTCAAACTGAATTATTTTAGTTCAATTCAAACTTATTGATGTTAGACGTTATGTAATAGCAGCCAAATATTTGATATTTGTATTTAAATGCTTTCATTTTTCACGTTGTGTTCTATTTTTCAGACTTTAATATGAGAGAGTACTAGTGAAAATCCACGAGGATTTTAAAAATATTTTTCTTCTTCTTGTTCAGGACTGTCCTTTCACACCACTGAGAATGGATTATCAGAAGCATTTTCCCAATGTGGTCAAGTTATTGATGGTAATGCTAACTTTCCAAATGCTGCAATGTTTTAGATACTTTGGATGATGAACTTGTAATTTTTGATCATCTAGCACTTAATATGGTTTATTATTTCAGCTAAAATTGTAACAAACAGAGACTCGAAAAGATCAAAAGGATTTGGATTCATAACCTTTGCTTCAGAAGATGAAGCTTTCAAGGCTTTAAATGTGATGAGTGGAAAGGTAACCCATGTTTCTATTCTTTATTTGTTTTATCTTTCTTTTACTTTTCTGTTTCTAATTTTCGATAACGGAGAGCTTATGGCAGGCACCGAATGGGCATGTTATATTTGTTGATTATGCCAAGCTCAAAGCTACCTATCGTAATAGTGGAATGCTAATAGCAAGAGGACCTCCAAAACAAATGACTGATAGCTGAGAACTTGTTCATTGGCAAGAAGAATCAGATTTCATATAATGAGTTTGTTCCCTCAATAAGGCAAGCTAGTTCCTCCTCATTCCAGATGTGCACCTGCAGCTTGGTGAAACTCCATCATCAGAAGTGAGAGGTGAACAGTTCTCATTTGAATTTAACATTCATTTCATGGTGGGATTTTCTGCAAGATGCACCTAAGTTATGAGTCGGAGTCATAGATGAGTTGGAATTTAGCTTACGAATGCTAAAACTAGTAAAATATTCAACACTTGGCATATGGAAGAATAAGATGGTTGCTGATTTCATACGTGCATGGAAATATAGATTTTGTTGAAATTGAATTAGAATGATTCTAATAGGAACACGTATAAATAATAAAATAATATTGTTGCTTCTCGTTTTAATAATTATAATAATAAAAAGTTAATATAATTATAACTATGTGTTTTATGTTTTATTTAATGAAAAAAAAATTATATGTATTTCATTTGAGTATAAACATATTCAAATCAATGCACTTGTTATGAGTTTTTGAATAGTAAAGGTCTAAAAATTTTAATTTAAGAAGCTATACAACTCATTTTATGCATGTAATTTGTCATAACTTTATAGATGTTATATCTAAAATTTTATTTGTGATGAGTTAAGACCCTAATGGGAAAGTGGGATCCACCCCCTATTCTAATGATATGATTTAGATAAATAATATTGACAAATTGTTGTAACTTTGGGTGAAACTGTTTAAATGTATAGATTTTAATAAATATATAAACTTATATTAATGAGTGAATTTTAAAATCAAAGAAAATATTTTATTACAATTAGAAATACATAAGTTAAATTGTGTTTATTTAATAGTTAAGATCATTTGGTAAAAATATTTATTTAAACCATATGTATTGAGAACGGTTGCCATATCTATATATATAAAAAAATGGTTGTAGAGGTCTCTTTGTTTAGGCCTTAAAAGGTGGTTTAGTCTCTTTGCACAGAAAACTCTTTGCACAAAAAAGACATTTTTAAGTCTGTGAAAAATGTGTGACAAAGTTAAATTTTTAGTTAAATATAATGGAATATCACATGTGACAAATATATGTTTGCATTTTTCAATATACATATATTTAATGAAGTAATTTTTAATTAAATTTTTTAACAAATATTTCGATAAAACTTAAATTAAGTTTTCATTGTCTAATGTATGATTTTGGATATTAGATTAAGATTTATTTAAAATTAATTTTACTTAATTTTGAAAGAAAATGTTTTCTTCACAAAATTAAGTAATTTTTTTAATTAAATATTAATTCTTTTACGTATATACATATCAAACAATATATATTTATATGTGATATATATGTTATTTTATTATATTTAACAAAAAATTAGATAATAAGTTATCTTTATCTTTGACTATAACTTCACAAAGAAAGGGACTTAAATAACACATTTTTCACAAACAAAAGAACTTAAAAACACTTTTTTAAAACAAAAGGTACTAAACACCTTTGGTTTAATCAAAGCGACTATTTTGCATTATGAAAGTTATGAAATTAAAAGCTCAATTTGATCTTATTTTAGGCAGATCTAATTCTAGCTAGACAACATTCACAACACTCCCTCGCTAGGTCACTGAACAAGTTGAAAAGAGAGAAAAAAAAACTTATGTTTCATTTGGTGCCTTCATCATGGCAGGACCATAGGCAACTGAGGCAGCCGTCTATGGGTTGAGGCTCTTCGTGTTGCATATAAGGCTTCTGTGTTCTTGTTGGCAAGTTATGAAATTAAAAGCTCAATTTGATATTATTTTGAGCACATCTAATTCTAGCTAGACAACATTCACAGCTCTACCTCACTAGGTCACTGAACAAGTTAAAAAGAAAGAAGAAAAAAACTTCTGTTTCATTTGGTGCCTTCATCATGGCAGCACCATAGGCAGCTGAGGCAGCCGTCTGAGGGTTGAGGCTTCCTTTCGTGTTGCATATAAGGCAGTCCATACAGTCAGTGTAAATCTCATTATTCTAGGTTAAATATTTTGGATAGTGGTGCATGTTTTGGCCAGGAGTGGCAATTTTTGACACAAAACACAAATACGATTATGACACTACCAAAAAACAATAGGATTATAATTTATCATTAATAATTTTATGAATTTATAGGTATTATTATTCCTATTATTATAAATAATTTACTTGATAAAATATTGTCTAAATATATTATTGTGCCAATCAACACGATACAAATACCAGTGAGTAAACATTCTTTTAGTTATGAAAGGGGTAGAGGCATACTTAATTTTGGTACAAAATTTTGGAGCCAAAACTTATCTAGTTATTTTGTAAGTTTAAAGTTTGTTAATCCTTATTGTTAAAAAAATAGTAATTTTTTAAAAAAGCACAGAATATAATACGCATAAGATGGACACAACATAGTTATCACTGGGTAATAAAAATTTCTTTCATATTAGTAGTCATCAAAACTCATTAGTAAAATAAATAAAGACCATAACTGATAAAAATCTTTAAACAATTAAAAATATAGTAAACTAATAAATTTATTACGAATTTAGGATATTTATACAAATCTATCATTTATTTTAAATAATGATAAATCTACTGTCAAACTATTATTAATGTTATAAATCTATCACCAAACTCTTTATAAGTGTTATGAGTCTATCATTATCATTATATGTTTTGATGATAAATTGATATCATTGATTATAAATTTGATGGTAGGTTTATTAGTTTCAAATTTCAAAATAAATGGGCTAATTTTAACAGTAGATTTATTAATTTACTCTTAAAAATAACATAAAAAACGACAAAGAGGACAACTATAACTTTTGAGGAACCAACTCTTAATACAATGTTCATGAAACAAATGAGAACAAGGCAATCCAGTAACTTCACACCCAATTCTAAACTCTGACGTACAAATCACACAAACCACCTCTCTTATCACCTCCTCCAATAATATTAGAATCATTCATAACTTTCTTCAACACATCCATTACTGACTTCCTCTGATTATCGATCATTAACCACCTCTTTCTCTCCCCAATATTTATAGCCAAACTTGCATAACCATGTAAAGGCACAGTTAATTGCCTCTCAATAGTAACATACACATGATGCTTAGATTTTTTCACATCTCTTGTTTGACTGATTCGATCAATTACATCCGAAATCATTGTAATCATGTGCCGTCCACGTTTCGAGTCTCCGTTGGGAATGGATTGTTGAGGGTGGAAATCATTCTGGGTAGTAAAGAATTTGACCCCAAATCTTCAAATTGGTGATCAAAGGATTGACTTGTCTCGTAGTCTTTGAGAAGTTTTGGGTGTGTTGGGTTATCTAAAGCGGTAAGTCCTAGTAACGTAGAAAATAAAGATGAGTTGAGGGTATATAGGAGAGCTAAGTTCTTGGAGAGAATGAAAACGCTACATGGCGTCTACAGTTACGGTGGTTAGATAATTGTACGTAGAGTTGTTCCAACTGGTTAATGAAACCAGTCGAAGACTATCTCTGCTCATAGGTGAAGCTGTGAAGAGTACTAAAATATAAAAGACTTGGTGTGGAATTGGTGTGATTTCAGTACTATTTGGTTTTCTAGTGTTTCAATATATATTGTAGTATCTATAGCAAGATACAGTTACATAAGCCTAAGGTGGCGTTTGGTTCGTGGAATAGAATCGGAATCGGAATCGGAATCGGAATGGAATGGAATGAAAAGGAAACAATTTTGGGTTTGACCACTGGAATCAAGCTCAGAATCTTACAGTGTTTGGTTTGCCACTGGAATGGAATGAAAAAAACTGTAAATGACCTTAATACCCCTACGTGCTGTAAAGTTCAAATAATGTCATTTAATTACTATTTTTTCGTCAGACAAAATACATTATTGAAATCATTATTTTTCTAAATAATTATTACTTAATTAAAAAGAAATATATTATTAAAATTATTATTTTTCTAAATAGGGTTTAGGGTTTTGAGGTTTGGGATATGGGATTTAGGGTTTAGGGATTTAGGATTTGGGGTTATATTTGTAGGTTAAGGTTTAGGGTTAAAATTATTATTTTTCTAAAAATGGTTTAGGGTTTTAGGATTTTGGATTTGGGGTTTAGGGTTTTAGGATTTGGAATTTGGGGTTTAGGGTTTAGGGTTTTGGGATTTATGTTTTAGGGTTTTGAGTTATGAGATTTATGTTTTAAGGTTTAGGGTTTAGGGTTTAGGGATTTGGGGTTTAGGGTTTTAGGATTTGGAATTTGGGGTTTGGGGTTTAGGGTTTAGGGTTTTGGGATTTATGTTTTAGGGTTTTGGGTTTTGGGATTTATGTTTTAACGTTTAGGGTTTAGGAATTTTGGGTTTAGGGTTTTGGGATTTATGTTTTAGGGTTTTAGGGTTTGGGATTTATGTTTTAAGGTTTAGGGTTTAAGAATTTTGGGTTTAGGGATTTGGGGATTTAGGGTTTAGGGTTTTAGAGTTTAAGGTTTAGGTTTAGGGATTTGGGGTTTAGGGTTTTAGGATTTAGAATTTGGGGTTTAGGGTTTAGGGTTTGAGATTTATGTTTTAGGTTTTGGTTTTTGGTTTTTGGGATTTATGTTTTAAGGTTTAGGATTTAGGGATTTGGGGTTTAAGGTTTAGGGATTTGGGATTTAGGGATTTAAGGTTTAGGGTTTTGGAATTTGAGATTTGAGAATTTGAGATTTGAGTTTAAGGTTATATTTTAAGTGAGGGTAAAATTGGAAAAAAAAAAGTTTAGATGGGAATGAAATTATGATTACCAAGGAGGGGAGAAGGAATTGTGATTATTCCTGCTAAGCACTGATTCCATTCATGCATTCCGTCCAATCAAACCTGTGAAAATGGAAGGAATCGGTCGATTCCATTCCATTCCCTCCAACCAAACATGGGTTAAAGTTATACAAATTATTGTCCTTGTTGATATTGGAATTATAAAACAAGTAGGAGATTAATTTAATTGAAGTTTTCTGTGTGTATGAACAGTGGATGGAGTTGTTAATTAAAGCAAACGATATTTTTTTATTCCTTTTCTTAATAAATTAAATAAATTAGAATATTGGTTGATGCCAAAGCTCATCAATACTATTGCTAATCGGAGTCTTCTAATATTGATAGTACACTTATTAAATATTATAGAAAAAGTGAGGTTTTGTAAGTTGTAGTGTGCCTTTATTTCTTGATTTTAAAAGGTGGTTTTTATCCCAATTTTGATAAATTAATCGATTAAATACAAATAATATTGTTTTAATAATTTTATATTAAAATATATTTTTTTTGTCAAGATTAAGCAAGACCAAAACTCGATCTATAATAATGATAAAGTAAGTTAATATGAAACTTTTATCACAAAATACATAAAGAGATGGATTTCTTTCCATAAGCTCAATTAATTGCTTAATTTCTAGTCTTTTGGTTCAATTCAATTTTCACTATGGGCAATATCAGATTTAAAGAGAAACTGCGGTTACGACGACTTCACTTGTTGATTTTTGACCATATCTTATAGCTCCTCATAAATGTTCGGTTCGATCGGTAAGATTAGTACATATCAATTATTTTCCAAGATTGTATTCATTGGTTGAACAAAACGCTTTTATATGTGATCTTTATTTTTATTTAAAAAATAACATATATATTTAAATATTTTTTTAGTTAGAATATTATTATTGTTAAAAGAATTTAAATAATTTTATATTAAAATAACCTATGTTTATCTCGTTTTAATTACTAAAAATAATTATTATTAAAATAATATTATTTATATTTAATTGATTTTTTTAAAGATTAAAAAAAACATTTTATAATCTAAGATTAGAATACACTTATAGAATTTTGTAACTCCTTTCTTATATTATATTAAGCGAATTAGTCACCTTTATAGTTAAAAGAATTTTTTTATATTTTAAATTGTTATAATATTAAATTCTAATATAATTATTTAGCGTTTCACATTTTCTACATGATCAATTTGGAAGTATTCTTAATTAAGTAATGAAAAATTGTACGGATGTTCAATCTCATTCCAACGGGTTTCAGATCTGTCAAACCTATGGTCAAAATCTTTTTTTTTTTTTTACTGAAAAATCAATAAACCTTTCTTATTGAACTAAAAGTATTTTTTTGTTACTTTGTATCAATTCATACCATGTGTTGAAACTATTCAAAATGACTGGACATGGTTGTATTATAAAATTGTTAAGATTTTTGAACCCACACTATTCGAGTATTCTCAAACATTTTTTGCATTTAAGTTATAAAATGAGGAGGATATATAGTTTAATTGCATAATTCTTTATATAGTTAGGTTTCGTTTGCATTTTATTATTTTACTAGAATCATTTAAATTTACTAATCTTTTTATAATTTAATTCATTAATTTTTAAAAAATAATATCATAAGTTTAAATTTTTTAAAATATTTTTAACTATATTTAAAAAATAAAATTTTAACGAGGACAATTATTTAAGTAGTTTTTTAAATAAAAATTCTCAATTAATACAAAAAAAAATTACTAAACTTAAATACTCAATTTTAAAAAAATAATGTGAACTTTCATTTTTAACATTATTTAAATATATATATTTTTTATGCTAAAAAATATAGTGTATACATATATTATATAACCTAGAAATATATGGTATTTTTAAAAAAATTAAAATTACAACCAATGTTACATAAAAAATTAGAAGTAAATATTGAAGTTCTCCAATTTTGCTTAAAATATATCGAACAGAAAAATTCAAGAAACTTGTTTTACTGTTTACTTTTACTGTATATATATAGACAATTTCGTTCTAAAATATATAAAAAAAAAAACTTATTTTTTTCTTTTTATTTGTACAAGATAATTAACTAAAAAAACACAAAATACCAGTGCACCAAAAATGGCACACAGTATATCTAATGCCTCTTCCCTCTTTGCTTTATTTTGTTTTCTAATCTTCTCTCTCTCCAAATACTCGTTGTATCTCTTTGTACTCTCTTCTTCTCTCTTTTCAAATTTTACCCTTTTACCCTCCAAACCACTCTCTAAAATGACCAAACTATCCTTCCCATTTAAGTGCATTCCATCCATGTCCTTCACGGTCAAGCTCACCTCTCTCACCTGTAACACACCTTCGGATTCACCGCACGTGACAAGTATCCCACACTGAACAAATTCGGACGACGTCCCTTTCTTGCCTGCGAAAATCGAAGCAAACCTCACGTGCACATCCCCACTTAACCAGTGCCGTTGTACGTTCACCGGTCTGTGACTTGAGACATTCATCGCCAGCTTTCCTATCGGGTCGATCAAGATCCAATTTAACCTAAGATCCTTCTCCAGTTCCCGACATGTGTCTTCTCCTTCCGGATACGGTATCCGAGTCGGAACGACATCTTTCTGGTCAATTAAATCGACCCGAAAAGGCGAACACAGGAACCAATCATTGACTGTCTCGGTATCTAGTACTTTGCTCAACACGAGTTTCCCTCTGTAATAAATATCGACGGCTGAGATCAAGAGTTTTGATACTGAACGGTCTAGATTTTTTGCTTCGCAGTTGGTAATTAAGAGAGGGAAGGAGTTGGAGAAGAAGCTACGGTGACCATTGGGGAAAGTGGAGATGAGGTGGTGTAGGCGTGGCGTGTTGGTAGAAGGCCACGTGGAGTAGCAGATGTTGGCCCAGAGATTTTGTTCGCTGCAAAGAGCGTAGAGTTGGGACGAAGTACAAGCTGTGGAAGCTAGAGTCGAACCGTCGAGTCGCGTCAAGATGTGGGTTTGAATAATATCTGAATGGAGGGTGGAGATTTTTCCAGTGTTGGTTTCATCGACGGTGGCGATTTCTTGTGCTTGTACGGAGACGAAAGCCATTTGATTAATGTCTTTGTTATCAGTTTTCGATGCTTGAAGAGAGAGGTTTATATTTGGTAGTTTATATAAGGATTTTATTTATAAAAAAAAAGAAATGAAGAGAAAAGTTCTTTGAGTTTATTGGTTTACCCTTTCGTTTTTTAATAATAACGGGATTGCCAAATTTTTTCTTTATGTAATAAGATTTAATAATGCGGCGAAAATGCTAACTTTGGCAGTTTATCTTAACTTGGATTGACTTTGAATGAAAACTAAACTTTTTTATCTTCATTTGGTTCGACTCGAACCTTCTAAATCCATTTCTATATCTAGTAGGAGAATTTTTTTTCTCCGAAATAGATAAAATGTATTTTAAGGTGATAGGTTTATGTTTATTTTAAGAGTATTTACTTTTTAGTAGTGTAATCAGTGATAATTTGTGCTATAAATCAGATAAGATAATAATTATTTTATATTTATAAAAATATTAAATATTATTATCATTATAAATAAATAAATTGATTAATTTTTTTTATAATATCAAAAAATATGTAAATTTTAGTCAAAAATACTAACACTAAAATGAATAATCTACATGAATTATAACCCTTAATATGTAATATATATAAAGAGTTCGATTATACCTTCTTTAATTATTTGTTGTCACATTGATATAGTTAAAATTATTGTACATATTTTAAATCGCTTAAGAAATTAAATGGTAAGATAATCATAAAAGATGCGTCATCGTTATTTTAGTTTTATTTTCAAAATAAAACTATGTTCATTGAATTTACATAAAGGTCTAAAATAGACAATATTATACCGTAGAGTATAATCTTCCCATACTAGATGGTATCAGAATCATGACCTATCTAAGGTACGAGGGTTTACGTTCTTATGAGAACGCAAAACCCCTTGAGAAAATTATGTGATACGATCAAATTTATTGTGCATATCATGTTGCTTAAGAAGCTAAATACCAAGGTATTTATATGGTATTATTTCTCTAATTGTATAACATATTTTGGGTTTATCATAGAAGTAAAGATATAAAGATTCAATGAAGTGGTGAGTCATGGTTGTAAGTTCGTTGAACTCACAGTTATAATATAAAGCGACCAAAATTGTATCGTGAAGTGATACTTCTTTGTATCATGCATGATTCACTTTTTTTAATCATTATAATATCAAATTTATATTATAATATTAAAAAGTAAATTTTAAAGCTTAATGTACTTAATAGTAATATTATTATAATAATACCAATGTTTTAATTTATTTTTTTCTACATGTTACTTTACACTATCATAGATTTTAATCAACATTATCTGATAAAAATATACATAATAATAATATTAAAATTATATATTATGACAATACCAAAATCTTAGTTTATGTTTTTAAATATAGTAATTTATATTTATCACTTGATTTAATTATTATTAAGTATTTTTAAAGTTAATAAATTTAAAAAAATTATTCTTAAAGCACGTAACTGTAATAATAGTATTAAGATTTTTGAATTTAAAAAATTTAATTTTTAAATATAATATGTAAAATAACAATAACAAGACTTGAATTTATGTTTTTAAATGTAATATTCTATATGTATAATTTTATTATAAAATTATGATTAAGTTTTTGTAAGTTAATAAATTTTAAAAAATTAGTTTTTAAAATATTATTTGTATATAATAATAATATCAATATTCTTAAATTTATTTTATAAATTTATAAAATTATATTTTTAAATATAATATATATAATAATAAAAACTTGAAATTAAGCTTTTGAATATGTCCCACAAAATTATACTAACTTTTTCTTCTAATTTATAACAATTTTGATATGCTTGCTTCAAAAGTAAAAGAAAAAAAATAGATTGTATAAGAAACATATAGAACTACACACGGTTCAAGAAAATTTAAAAAAGGTTTAAAATGTGCTATTATTTATTGTGAGCTGTCGAATAATTAGTATTTTTTATTCGACAAAAAGGGAGAAAAATTATTGAATTTTTTCATGCTTTTATTCTATTTTAATAAAAGGTGAAATGAGTTATTTATTTATATTAAATTATTTAATATTTTTATTTAAAAAATATTTTAAATATTTTTATTTATGAAAAAAGTATCATTAAATTTTATTTATTTATAAAAAGATAACAATAATGATAAAATTAATTTTTTATTTTATTTTTTGTTAAATATAAAAGAATAATATATGTATCGTATTTATATTTATATTTATATTTATATTTCAATATATATATACATAAAAAATAATATATAATTAAAAAATATATTCAAATTTTTTAATAAATCTTAAACAAAATTTTTATTGTTTAATGTCTAATACATTAGATAATAAAAATTTAATTTAAATTTAATAAAAAGATTTATTAAATATTTGATTAATTTTTTAATTAATATATGTATCACATGTTTATTTATATTTAATATAAAATTAAAAAAATATTTTTGTTTATCTTGTACTTTTAAATATATATATATATATATATATATATATATATATATATATATATATAAATAAATAAATAAATTAAACATTGGGATTTAAATAAAGTGAGCTTCATGATTTTTTTTCTTTAACAAAATAAATATTCACCGCCAACTTAATATCCAGACACTTTCAATAAATTGTATTAATGTAATTTAAGCATAATACTTTTGCGGTAATAAAGTGAGGTAATTAATAATACTCCCACAACAATTAATAAATACATGCAACTGATATTTCCTTGAATCATTCATTTTGACGCAAATGAAATATTGTCATTTCATTATTCAAAACACAACCTAAATTCCTTAAAAATATATATATTTAGCAATTGGCAAATTTTATTGGGGGCATTTGTGTAATTCAGGTGTCGTCCTACTCAGAAATCAGGATTAGGACTAAAGAGTTCCTTTCATCCTTTAAAAATGATCAGATGCCGCCCATGCCAATAAGGTGGCACTTACGTAATGGACATTAAATTTTGTTTAAATAATTGCTAGGAGAGACCCACTGACATTTTTCAACCGACTAATTTTTTATTTATTTAAAAAAATTGTATGAATCTTAAATTTATTATAAATTTTAAATAATATTAATAAATATAATTATATTCATAATATTATGTAATATAAATTATGATATATTATATAAAAAAATACATTATTTATTTATTATTAAAATAATAATTAAATTTTATATTTGTTTTTTTACAATAATTTAACTTATTATTATAATTAAAAATAACTGGGTATTTATATTTTATTAAATTTTCTACTTATTAACAATGTTTAAAAAGTATTCTTTTTAATACTTATCATATAAAAAAAATTACATCATCTGTGAGGATTAATAGATCAATATTTTTTTAATATTTTATTAAATGCGACACAATTTATTCTGTTGAATATTATGCGTCTTTAAAAATCAATACTTGCAACTTATTCGTATTGTGAGTTGGATCGTTATATCTTCTTTATACGTCTTATCACCACAAACATTAAAGGACACTTGTCAAGATAGTTAGTAGAATGTTAAGTTCTACATCGATTAGATACTAATCTTTCACTACTCATATAAATTTAAACAAATCTTTCATCTTATATTTTGAGTTTTGAGATAAAGTTATGTTCAAGTTTAACATGATATAATAGCTAGTTCTTTTATTTTTTTGGCCCCATCGGCGCCCAAGAGCCTGGCGGTGCGCTCACCCTTAGGCTTCGTCCATTCAGTGTCAACTATGACCCCCAACCGATGTGAAAAAGGATGTTAAGTACCACATCGATTAGGTACTAGTCTTCCGTTGCACATGTAAGCTTAGACAATCTTTCATCTTACAATTTAAATTTTAAAATGAAATTAGACTCGAGTCTAATATAAAGCATTCGAGCATAAATTGTAAAAGATGAACCATATCCTCTTAATGTTTTGATATCTTAGTATAAGCTCGAGGTCAGATATCTCGACAGTCCACTCCTCTCGAACAATAAAGTTACCCCAAAATGTGAGAAAAAAGAAGAAGTAATTAAATTTTTATTTTACCTATTTCTTAAAAGTTTCACGAGAATTTTTAATCATTTTTTATAATAATAAAATGAAATTATTATAAAAAAATAAATTTAAATTTCATTTTTAGAATAAATATATAAACTTTATAGTAAACTTATCAATATTGTATTTATAATACATAATAATATATTTTTTTATTTTGTTTTAATTGGATTACTTTTATCACGTATTTTGTATGATAATTTCATATTATCTTTATGTTATTTTTAATACAAGTCTCAATTTTATATAAAGAGTTTACTATTGGTATTTTTATAAAGTATTAGTATAATAACTTTTGTTATCGTTGTTATTATTATATAAATACATAAAAAATATATTTTATTTATAATATTAATTATATTTTAATATTATCGTTATTAAATAAAATTATCATTAATAAAATATTTTTAAATACTTACTTAATAATTATTAATATAATTAAATATGTATTTATGAAAATTTTAAATTCAAACCTATACTTCTTGTAAATGCGTTACACTTTAATTATTTTAATCATATTTTTTTAAACGATAAAATATTAATTATTTTAAATAAAATTTATTGAATATATTTACAACAAAAATGTTGGCAAGTAATAAATTATTTTAAATAACAAAAAGTGACTAAATTTTTCATAAGTTTAAATAAAGTTAGGTAAGTTAAATTAATTTAATTTTTTTTTATTATTTTTGTAATAATTTACTTATTTTTTTATAAAAAAATGATAATATATAAACAAAACCCAAAATTAATTTTTTTTTATTTTTGTTTTATTTTTTATTAATTTTATAGTTATTGTTATTTATTGTTAAAAGTAATCTATTAAATTTGTATCTTAATATAAGTTGAAAAATAATAAAAAAATAAAACTAAGATGAAAATTTTGGTTACAAAAATAATAAATAAACTAAATTATTTTTTTAACATGATTAACAGACTTGTGCAATAATTCACTCTAAATGTGCAAATTTTTTTTCCTCACACTTTTACTTGAGATGCTAATTAATAGCTGACAGGTATAATAGCTAGATTAATGGGTTGTTGGCAATTGGCATGTTAAGTGTATCAACTTTTATATAAGAAAAATATTTTCATTATAAATTATGTAGTATAATATTATTGCTAATTATAAATAAATATATTTAATAAACAAATTATTATGTAAACTTTTATATAAAAAATATTTTTATTATAAAATTTTAATAAATTATAAATTACATGTTATAATATTATTGATAAGTATAATTAAATATATATATAAATTAGGTAAATATATTGACTTTTATATAAGAAAAATATTTTTATTATATTTTTTAATAAATTATAAATTACGTGGTATAATTTTATTAGTAAATATAATTAAATATATATTAATAAAAAATTATTATATTAATTATAATTATAATATATAAAAATATTCATTAACGTGGCACCATACAAATAGGAAGCTACGATTTTGATTTGATCGAGTACATTAACTTTGATAGCAAGGCTTAACCACATAGCATTTAATTATAATTTAATATTTCATGAAATATAAGAAGGTTACAATGTTACATCATCCTATTAATTAAGTTTGTCTTCTTGAAAATGGACCATATTTTTGTACTTATATACAATAAATAAATGTAAAATATTTTTATTAAAAAAAGCCCGTATGAGATAATTGTCAGTTCAAAATTCAAACTCAATTTCAGAAGGATGTCATTTTCAACCGTTCGTGCCTGCAGAGACTGTGTACGTACATGCATGTTTTGTAATCACGTAAAAGACTTTTCCAGCAGTATTAAAAATATACTAAATATAGATGTTTGTAATAATGTTAGAAGACATACATCAAATAAATATATTATGAAATAATCACACATAAATTACATCTGTAAAATATATAAAAATGTAAATTTAAAATTAAATTTCGCCTTCTCGTCACAAGTGTGCAAGAATTTGTTTACGAATATCTCCTAAAATTACTTGGTATAGTTCACCAACTGAATTGCTCTAGTCAATTGAAATATTGTCTATCTATCAGGTTGAAACCTACCGCTAAGAATATTTTTCTAGAAGAAAATGCTATTTTTGAGTCTAGTAACCTCTACAATTATGAATTGGTAAAAAAAAAAACTATTATCTATACGTTTATTCAATTTTTATTTCATAAATTTTAAAAAATAATATAATTTTAAATAAAAACTGAACATAACAGATACGATTATATTGATAACTGTATTCAAAATTAATTATATTTATTAAATTAGATTATATATTAATTAATAATTAAAATTTATTGATTTTTTTTTAAAATATGAAAAAATAATTTTTTTTAAATATTTTTTAATAATTATCTTGAACTGTTACCTACGGGTCCTAAATCGTAATAATTTTTGTGCGATTTTAAATATTTTACTATTCAATTTAAAAATAATTATATTAGTACTTGTGTAAATTATTATCTACCGTAATTTTTTTTTTGATTTATCAAACATGTTTTGCGAATGCAGTGTAAAAAAACTTTTGTTTTTTTTTTCGATAGAGTTTAATATGTGTTAATCAACATAGAATAAATTTTTTACCAACGAAATCCAAACATTTTGAGAGAGAAAATTAATATAATTAGAACTTCTCCTTTCCATTGCATTATTTTGATATATTGTATTTTTTTTTCATTTTCAATAATCAATATTAAATATTATACTTAAAAATATATATTTTTATAAAATAAAATAAATTTTTTATTTTTATTTTTTAATTAATTCCTTAACAATTATTATGTTACATTAATTAATTATTATTTGAAAATAATTTATCTTATTATTAAATCATTGTGTTAGTTTATATTATATTTTCAAATTTATGTTGTATTTAGTATTTTTTTACTAATTTTGTATCGTATATTTAATTTTAATTTTATATGTTATAAAATATTAAATAATATTATTTATAATAAGAAAATATAATTGTAATAAATTTTAGTCAAATATATAAAATTGAAGTGTAATATAAATTAAAATAATATTTTAGATATTTTTTTGTCTTTTACTAAAAAAACGTGAATAGTATAGTATCAAATATACATCAAATATGTTGTGATACTATTTTTCGAGAATAGTATATATTATGATAATTCCCTACTCATGTGTACGCTGTGTATGCAAAACATTTGATATTTAACGATTAAAGATAGCTTGGGTTTTAAAATAGACTTCATAGAAAGATAAGTTACATATTTTCGCATTATAAATGTCTGATGGTACATAGAGTAAGATATTTGGGGTGAGAGGCCAAATTATTATAGGCCAAAATGTGTAGTTTAATTATGTTATTTTTAGGTTGGGTATAATTAGTATTATAATTTTTAAGAAAAAATAAATAAATTCAAATAATAATTTTTAATTTTTTTTGTTATATATAAATCTTATTTTTAATTGTTATAGTTTGAAATTATTAAGTTTGTATTAATTACTAATTATGTGTTAAGCAAATACATTTTTTGCTACATATAATATCTAATTTTGAAGACTTTAAATGATAAGAAATAATAAACTCAACTCAAAATTAAAGTATTAAAGAATATATTTTTGCAATAATTATATAGAACTAAATCAACACTTCTCCGTTCCATAATATCATTAGCGTTAGGCCTTTAGAGAAAATATATTATGGGTATTGGGCCTTGGTAATCGGGCCTTAAATGGGTTAACGGATGATATACAGTGCTACAGACACAATCCATGTTCGCTTAGGGAGCCGCCGAATATCAAATTTGCGAAAAGAAAAGAACCAAAACCAATGAATTGATGAAAGAAAGCATGAAGCATATCTTCTGTGATCATTCCATTCTCCACGTATACGGATAAACCCATTTCACCACGTCATCTCTCTACTTCTCCTCACATTCCTCATTTCCAATCGCTCTATTCATTTTCGCTCTATTTCACCGAATTCTCTTCAACTCTGAGAAAATAGTTTCCCTCGCAAATTTCAATTTCATGGCTACGAAATTCCACCATCACAGTCTTTTATCGTCAAGGTTTTTCTTTCATTCTCTAATTTTGACTTTCTGTTTTTCATATGTATTTTTCTTTCTGTTAATGATTTTGATATATTCCTTTCAACTGTAATTTCTCGAGCTACATGTGGCTAGGTAAATTGCATTTGGATTAAGTATTTTTCTTTTTGTGTTTGGATTCCTTTTGTTAGGCTACTAGAATCTTAACGAAAGTTGAAAAAATGATGCTGATTCGGATCTTTGATGTTTGCATTTTCAGGAGACGAACTAATCAATAGGAGTTATTTATTTATTTATAGTTATATCTGTTTTATTGTGAATTTAATAGCTTGTGTTTTCTAGAATTTCATTCGCTTTTTTGGGATTAAGATATGGAGAGTTGGTTATTGTAGTAGATTAACTAGGTCCATTTTGATTTTCTTTTACCTGTTTAATTTTGCTCCAATGTACATAGTGTTTATGGTCTTTTTTCTTGCGCTTCTTGGAGGTAGCCTGGAATTAGGTGTTGAATTAGCGGCTGGAATGACATCAGAAGTGTTATTTGAGGAGTTGAATGCGGATGGTTCAATTTTGCATTTCATTATACAGCCAAAGTCCCACTGTTGAGCATTTTGTTTCCGTTATAATGCTTTAAACATGTGTGTTTAATAAGTACATGCAAATATTTATACATATTTAAGCGGATTTTGAGAAGCATGTGGTTGCAGATATAATGCTTTGAATATAAATGTATATTATATGTGTCCGTGTTTGTTTTTTCTGTGTGAGAAGCTGCTTTTGAATTGGTTTGCATATGGAAGGAGAATATAGCGTTTGATATTTATAAGATGGAATACGTTTATAAAGCATATGAAATTCTGGTCTGACACCTTTGATATTAAGTATTTTGTTTTGGCATCCTTACTGCACTTAGAGTTGCTTGCCAATTGAAAGTTCTCGTCTATTTGCATCATGCTTATACCTGTCTTCATATTTTCAGCTCTTCAAATTCTTGGCTTTCACGAAAGCCCATTAGAATGCAATATTCCTGTAAGAAAGCAGCTGGCTTGGATATCTTCCTGAGCAGCATGGGCAGTTCAAGGAAGAGATGCCTTATACAACTTGTTCTGTTGGAAGACAGTAATAACACTCTTAATCTTCGAGCTTTGGGATTCAGGAAGCACTGTTTACAACTTCAAAGAGCGAGAAGAACGAGGACCCCTGTTCCCTTTGCATCTGCTGATGATGGCGTTACTGTCAATGGGAGTCCTCAAGCGAGTACAGGTACCAATGTTGAGGACACGAGGATCAGACTGAAAGAGTCAGTCAGTACTGAAGATCACAGTGATGGACTCGTTCAATTCTTACATGATGCAGCTAGAGTTTTTGAATTATCCATTAAAGAACGCGGCTCATTTTCATCAATCTCTTGGTTCTCAACATCATTGCTTGGGGTAGACAAAAATGCATGGGTGAAAGAACTGTCTTATCAGGTATTATCATTAGCTTTCAGAATTTTTTTGTGAAATATATAATCTATTACTACCTTATGCTTTCTAACTGTTTCGGTTTTAACTTGTTCTGAATACGTCATATGACAAGTTACTGTTTGATAGACTTTTACACTAATTTAACTTTTGTAAGGTCATTCAGCTTTTTTGAGGATTTATATGATACAAAATCATATATTGTTAGTAACAATGTTGCTCATGTGCACAGGCTGTTTCTTTAGCTAACTATTATTGTTGATTTTTGATGCATTACATTTTTTGTACTTTTAAGCTTTCTGAATGTTTGCATTTTTCTCAGGCTTCTGTGTATTCTTTGTTGCAAGCTGCAAGTGAGATTGCATCTCGAGGTGAAGGTAGAGACAGGGACGTAAATGTCTTTGTTCAAAGAAGGTACTGGCTTCCTTTTAAAATTTTCTTGTATTTATTTGGCATTTGCTATCTGCAAGCCTTTTCAATTTTACCTTTATGCAGTAACTTTGTTGAGTTTATGCTTTAGACATGGTAATCAAGTTAAATTTTACCACATCAATTGGGAATTGGAAGATGTTCATTTTAAATGACGAACTAAGGACCAGTATGTACTCTATGTGATGCAGTGCTTAATTTATCCTCTGGCCTCTCTGGCCTCGTATAGCAGGTTTCAAAAGTAGATACTTCAGCCTCAGGATCAGTGTGGTTGACCTTCCATTTTTAATAAATTTGATGAGGTTAATAAGACAAATATTTTTCTAATTTGATTATTTAACTCAAACATATGATTGTGTAGAATTTGAATTTTTCTTAACTTTGTACTAATAAATTTAAAGGAACTTTAGAATTATGTTGTCTTTGCATGCAGTAGTTTCTAATAACTTATATTTCTTCTTTGAATCAATCTTTTCTTTAATGCAGTTTATTACGGCAATCTGCTTCCCTGGAAGGTTTAATAAGGGATAAACTATCAACCAAACAACCTGAAGCTTGTGAGTGGTTTTGGTCTGATCAAGTTCCGATCTCAGTGACATCCTTTGTGAATTTTATAGAGGGAGATCCACGATTTCCTGCTGCAACTGCTCTTATGTAATTAATGCTTCCCATATGCTTTAATTTTTTACCAGATGAATTCGAACAAGGCAAAGCTAATATTACTTCCAAATCACTTTCAGATCTGGGAAGGGTTTATCCTTGGCTTCTGTTAGGACTAGTGAAATATCATTGGTCATGCTTGCTCTTACTTGCAATTCCGCCATCATCAAACTTGGCCCAGCAAAAGTGTCAAGCTCGCAGTTTTTTACTACAATTCTGGATATAACGGGTAGATTGATGGACATGCTGGTTGATTTAATTCCTATACATGATGTGTATAATTCTATTAAGGAAATTGGTCTACGTAGAGAGTTCCTAGTTCATTTTGGTCCTCGAGTTGCAGCATGTAGTGTGAAAAATGATCGGGGTTCAGAAGAGGTCTTATTCTGGGTCGATTTCATTCAAAAGCAGTTGCAACGAGCTATAGACAGAGAAAAAATATGGTCGAGACTGACAACAACCGAAAGTATAGAGGTTAGTGCTAGGTTTTCCAAGATTCTTGCTCTCAAAATTCCATAATAGATTTAAGGAGTATGGCTATAGTCTGAAACCTCACCTTTCAAAAGAAATACTAGTCACCATTTTGTACTTCCAGTTTGATGCTTCCCCTTAATATTTTAACGGAATTGATGCTGTAATGGAGTTCTGTACTGATGCAATGCAGGTTTTAGAAAGGGACTTGGCTATTTTTGGATTCTTTATTGCGTTGGGAAGAAGTACACAGTCCTTCCTTCTGGAAAATGGCTTTGATGTAATGAATGATCCAGTTGAATGCTTTGTGAGGTGCAGATGTTGTCGTTTCCCTTTCCATTTGAAAATACTTTAACAAGTCTGATTAATAATTAGTCAATCTATCTTCTCTGCAGGTTCCTTATTGGGGGTAGTGTTTTGTACTACCCTCAGCTGTCATCTATAAGTTCTTATGAGTTATACGTGGAGGTCAGCATGTATGGTTTTATTGCTGTGTAAGTAACTTTCATGGTTGAAATTTGCTATTATGATTGTATGTATTTTCTTCTATAGGTTGTCTGCGAAGAGTTGGATTGGCTTCCCTTTTATCCAGGTAACCGGAACACCTCAAAACAGTCCCATGGCCATAAAAGTAAACAGGAAGGTCCCCCCAATGCTGAAGCAATCCCACAAGTGTTAGCTGTTTGTTCCTATTGGATGCAAAGTTTCATTAAATACAGTAAATGGCTTGAGAGCCCCTCCAATGTTAAGGCAGCAAAATTCTTGTCTAGAGGGTAATTAAATTCATGGTTTGTTAGAGACTCACAGCTTCTGCTGCATTTGAATTGAGATTTGACAAAATGTTGCTTTGTCTACATTGTTTAGGCATGAGATGCTTGTGGAGTGCCTGGAAGAACCAAGCATGTCAAAGTAAGATTATTAAAAACGTAAATAGGATGTGTATATATGTCACAGGCGTCTCTGTGTGTCTCATGAGTCAACCATAATTTAGTACGTTTGAAGAGGAGTAGGGGTAGTTGGTTTTTGTGTTTGGTGGTGTAATTATCATTATCTTCAGCTCAGTCTAGATCCTATATACTCAGAAGATAATATTTACTCTGAAATCAACATGAAAGTCCAAAATGCTGATTGGTGCTTGAAAGATGCTTCATGTGTCTGTCTCTATAAAGGTGTCTATGCTAATGTTGAATTCTAACCTACAAATAGTATGTATTGGTTTTGGGTGTATACTTTCTCTTTTTTCTTTGCCCCCACTTATCGTTTTACCTATAATTACATTCCTTGAATTGTGTGATATGGATCAATATTCAATACAAGAAATAGGTTTGTTTTTTTATTTATATTGTGACTGGTATTTACTTAATTTTATTCTCCAAATTATAGAATTTTCTACATGTGATGCAGGAAGACAAAGGAAGTAAGTGATTATTATGTTGAGAAAACCGAGGGTAGAGCTTGTTCATCAAGTGAGAAAGAGTCTGATTCTTTTGACAAGGTTTGCTTCTTTCCTTATCAAACAACTATATTTCACATTCAGTTTAATAGAATTTTCAACAAGTTTATAGTTACAAATTATTGTTTCATATTTATTAACTGTATTGTTTAACATATCCCATTTGTACTAGTGTTTTTTAACTGGATCTTAAGGTTCCTATTTAATTCTTAATCTGTCATTGCTTAATTTATGCTTATTCTGTTCTGCGATAGAAGTTTGACTTTAATGTAGTTGGTTAATATCTCACTCAGTGGAAAGCATTTCGGTTGCTCTTCCTACTTCGTACTTGTTTATTTCTGGACTTATGACGTCTTGGCCTCCTGTGCATGATGATAAATTAGCATGCAAGATCTACTCATCAATTCAATTTCCCCTCTGCTGTTTTTGTGCTGTATAAATGAGATTTGGAGTCTCCAGGACCAGTGCTTTCTTCTTATAATTTGTATTTCTTGAATACCCATGATGAAGCACTTCTGGTATTTGGTGTCAGGCACTTGAGAGTGTTGAGGAAGCTGTGTTGAGACTTGAGAAGCTGCTAGAAGATTTGCACGTTTCCAGTTCAAATTCTGGAAAGGAGCATATAAAAGCTGCATGTTCTGACCTTGAGAAAATAAGGAAACTTAAAAAGGAGGCTGAATTTTTGGAGGCATCTTTCAGAGCAAAGGCAGCATCTCTCCGGCAGGTCTCTTCTTCTCCTTAGTAGCCTGATAAATAAGTCAATGATAATCTTTGCCAAGCTATCCTATTTTCTTTTTTATGTTGTGTTGTTAGGCTTAGACCAATATATTGCTGCTACCATTTCTTGCCTGTGCTTATGATTGTATGGTTATTTACCAGGCAGACAATGGCACTCATTCCCAATCTTCTGTTAGTGATTGGAAACAGACTTTTAAAAAGAAAAGCAGTAAGAGTGCAAACCTAACATTGGACAGTGAAAGGTATGTAGCTGCAGCTCTTGTTCACGTGCAGTTGAGGATAATAAAAATCCACAATAACCTCATTTTTTAAAGCAGAAATTAATGATTAAATCATTTTTTTCTTCAGGGTTGCCAGTAAAAGACGTGGCTGGTGGAGATTTTTTATGCCTAGAAAGCCCAATCCTGAGCTAATTGAACCTGAATCTGTATGCACACTCTCCTATGATCCATACATAATTTTTTTTTAAATTTATCATTTGATATTTCGTCATATAGTTCCAGAATTTATTTATTTTGTATGGAAAATATTCTACTCTTTTTAGTTGAATAAAATTGGAAAATATTCTACCAATTTGCATATTCTTCATTCCATTAGGTATGATCTGATGTTATTTTCTGGTTGATACAAGGCCTGTTTCGACTTGGATTAAATGAATTACAAAATGATATTAGATAAGTATTCTCAGTACCTAGCAGTGATTTGGTATAAACAAGAATATTAGTAAGAACTAATTAAAACAACAGTGGGAAACACATCAGATTGAAAGGCAGTAGCAAAAAATGTTTCAACATGACTGCTGTGGTATAAGCTGGTAGAGCTATGCAATCAAGAATTTCACTTCTCAGGCCATTAGACAAAACCAAAAGAAGAAAATTTAGTATGGAAAACTGTTATCCTGATCTGTTCCTAAGATTGTGTATTAGTAGAAACCTCTCTGCATGTGACTTGGGAGCTACTATATGATTATTTTAGCTTCAATGTGGGCCACAATATGCCTTCAGAGGTTTGTTGCAAAGATGTGAGTTCTCATCATTCTTTCTATCACAATGACTATCCTTAGGGAAAAAAAGCACCACATATATGCCAGTTAATGAGTTATATGATGTGTGTATGTTTTTGCTGAATGGATAGAGTAACATTTTTGCTTAATGGATGTAGTAACATACTTCCTCACGTAAATACACATTTTAAATAGGCTGTTGGAAATGTAATTATGTTTAGGGTTTTGCTTAACAATTTACGACTTGTTTACCCACCTTTAGCTTCTTTGATGTATGGGATTGTTTCTTTTTGTTATGATTCCTCAATATTATTGATAAACTACTCTTGAGGTTTTGAGATACATTTTTCTGTTTGAAATTGGTGCAAAATCAATGAAGAGGTAGTTTTCTGATTACTGGTTTCTTTTATGCAGGAAAGTGAACTTATTGGGCAGACTGCTTCAAGTATACCCTTTACAGACTCTCAGCCAAGTGAAATGCACCGTTTTGAGCGTCTAAAAAATGATCTGATAGAGCTTGAAAAACGGGTTCAAAGAAGTACTGATCAATCTGAGAATGAGGAGGTATGTTTTAAGCCGCAATGCAACTTGTCGAATGTGTCTTGAAGCCATAATGTATCTTAAGATGCCATTATGTTGCATTCACGGAAGCAAATATCTAAATTTCCATGGAATCTTCTGGTTTCTATGTTTCTTATACAAATTTCTAGTGTATAAGAACTTCTGCAAAACTTCATGTAAATGTTGGTATTTTTGACCATAACAAGGTTATTGGATACCAAGGAAATTTTGGTTAATTGCTACATAATGAAATCTCATGGAAATAATAGTTAGTTCTGGAAGAGCACTTGGTAACACTAAAGTATCATTTCAAATGCAAATTTTTCTCGATAAAGGTGGTGTAATTTTCAATGTTTAACATACAAAAGTAGAGGAAGATATGTCCTTTCCTCTTGTATTATTTGTGTGCTAAGTCGGTCTCCTTTCATACGATTTAACTTTGAAGGTCAATGGTATTATTTAGTATAAATCACCAACTAGATGAAATTATGGATCTGAAGATAACTTGAATGATGAACTAAATGTGAAACCTGTTACACAAATAAGTTTAAGCGAACTTGACAATTTGGTTTTGAAGTAGTATGTTGCAGGGAAAAATCAATTATCGTGCTATCAGTAACCATTATCTTTGCATTTGCATGGGGGAGAGAGGTATTTATATTTGCAATTGTAGAGCCTAGTATTTGTTCAGTTGTAATAGGAAAATTATCCCAAAGTTGTCTTCAAGATGTCATTAAGATTGTTCCCGTAAAACTCAGAATTCACTCTTATTCATTTCCATTTAAAGACACTACATATTTATATACAAAGCTAGAGATACTCTTAAGTGACATACACTTAATACACAACTAATATATTCAACTAGTGATAGACACCTAATACACACCTAACATCTCTAACAGTTCCAAACATATTTTGCTGACTGTTACATGTATTTTCTGCAGGATATTACGCTTGCAGATGATAGTACTAAGTATCGTGATGCTGGTGGTGCCATTCAGTTGGTTCAGGCTAAGAAAGATCTCATTCAAAAGTCACTAGACAAACTGAGAGAAACTAGCACAGTACGAACATCAGTATTGTTGCATTGGATGATAAAAGATATGTTACCATATATTGTCTCCCAGTCATAATATTAAATGGGTAATGACAGGATGTTTGGCAAGGAACTCAACTCTTGGCTATTGATGTTGCTGCTGCTACAGGGTTGCTTAGAAGGGTCCTGATAGGAGATGAACTGACAGATAAAGAAAAGAAAGCTCTGCAGAGAACCCTTACCGACTTAGCAGCTGTTGTTCCTATTGGTGTGCTAATGCTTCTTCCAGTGCGTTCTCTCTTCTCTTGTTCCTTTCTCAAGTCTTCCTTTAACACATCTAATGACATTGTAGAGTTCATGAATCTAGGGACATCTAAGATTTTCATTTGGTTGGTGACTTGTCTCATTCGAAAGTTCTCTTTGGTCTCATTTGGGACCATGCTCGCTCTTGTTTGAGTTACATTTTCATTAATACAGTTGAGAAAAACACACAATTTAGTCAGGAGGAGTAGTTCAATAAAGAAGATGGTGGAACTTGACACTGCATCATTATTAGTTATACGTATTCATTGCTGATGGAGATCTTTATGCATAGGATAGTTGGAACTTCACTTGGTTCTTTTTATCTTTAGAAATTCATTAAGAATGGGCATCAATTGAGAATAAAAGGTGCCTTATGCCAGAATATGCTTTTCTACATGGAGAATGCTTGCCTCCTTGTCTGATCACGGTTTCCAGGAAAATATTGCTTTTTTTTAGTGAATATTATTTTAAAGTTGAAAGGTGTGGGTTACATTAAAGAAAAAATGAGAAATGGGCTCAAAGGGGTATACTAGTGTTCCTCCTTGATGTAAACCTAACGCTCTGTAAACAGTGAGAACTGAAGATTAAGTTATGATGTACAAATTTATCAAAAAAAGAAGTTTATAATGTACAAAAAATTAGTAATTGTTTAGTTTTTCTAGGCAAAGATAAACATTTTTTTTTGAAAGAGATTGCAGCATCGGATTGTTTCTCAATATACTTCTAAATGAATCATTATTGGCTATTTCATACTTTATTTATGCATTACAGTTCAAAGTTACTTGCGTTTTCAATGACCTATGGGAAGTTTATGTTGAAATAACTTGTGCTCAACAGGTCACTGCTGTGGGTCATGCAGCTATCCTAGCAGCTATTCAGAGATACGTACCAGCTCTGGTGTGCATCTGTTTCTAATGTTCTTATCAAGATCCTTGGGAAATGTAACACCAATTAGTTTCCTCTCTTGTGACAGATACCTTCAACATATGGACCAGAAAGGTTGGATCTCTTGAGGCAGCTCCAAAAAGTGAAGAAAATGAAAGAAAACGAAGAAAATTCCAATGAGAATTTGGAGGACTTGGCCTGAATTGATTAACGATTACTACTATTTGCAGTTAAAGTTAAAGCAATCTTTTTAAATTGTAAGGATCACATGGTCCTATATTCTTTCGATAGTAAATGAGCATAAATGAGTTCATTCCATGTGTCTGGCACTCCAGGTAGACACCAGTGGCTGCAATCTTGAGGAGCAAGAGGTGGAGTTCCTGATTCGCGGTACTTTGATGGGTGACCATCCATTCTTATCTCTGATAGATACGTAATGTTTAAGAACTTCACCTTCCAGTTTACGTAATCCATATTTTGGATTGCATTGTATATGATTGGATTATATGGTGGATCAGCTTCAAATTTTTTTTTGTTTGTTTCGGGTCCAGTGTAAGTGTTGCATTGACCTCCTACATTCCACGTGCCATTCCTGCAATTTTACAAGGTAAAGTCTCCTAAAATTCCAGAATGCTATGTAATTAGTTAGTTTCTGCCGTTGTTAGCCACTGAAAATTGTAAAGTCTCGCTAAAGCAGCTTGTTTGCAGTTAAAGCAGCTGCTTTTTTATTACAAAGGAAATCATATTTCTTTCAATATAAAATCTTTAGGTTGTACATTGAACTAAAAAAAGTTATAGTTTTAGGATTTAAGCTTGTAAACGGAAAGAAAAATTCACATATTTTCTTCTTTTCCAAATATACTAGATGCCATGTAATATTTCCACCAATCATAGATGCTGTAATATTTTCATGTGTATATAATTAGGCAATGTTTAGATCTCAAATTTATATGGAAAAAAATGGTGAGGAAAATATAATGAGGGTAATAAAGAAAGGAGAGAATCAAATGCAATATACATTATTTATTAGTTGATTATTACATGAAAAAAGAGTTTATAAAAAATTATTTAAGTTTTTTGAACCTACATCTCTTATTTTTGATTCCTCACTTTTTTCCATACATATATGAAATTGAAACATAGCCTAGGATTTTTAAAGACTAAAAGTGTAGGGGTATTTAATTATAGAAGTGTTTAAAAATATAGATGTATTAAAAAAGTCATTGACTTAATTTTTTTTGAAAAACTTATGGATTTTGATGGATTTTTTTAGATAAAGCTGTGCGTAAAAAAAAATCTCACTCATTCTTCTCTCTACCCAAAGATTTCAAGGATTTGCGAAGATTTTTATTTGTATATCCCCTTCCTGACATTTTCTCTATCTTTCTATTATTAGTTTAACTATTATCAATATAAATTCATAAAAGTCCCAAAGAAATAAAATTCCCTACAATTTACAAGATTATTAAACCTTAAAAGTTAATAAAAATATTTAAAATTTATCACTTTTCAAAAATCTTAATTGGATATGCCCTCCTAATATGTTTTTTTGTGTGATAAAATTCTTGAGTTAAAAGCTAAGAAGGCATATGTAGTTTCATTGACATGGAAGTTGTATGACACTTGCCTATAATGTACGGGAGAGTAGCTTCGAAAGAAAATATGACTTTTTGCAGGATCTAAACTCTCTGATGCCCAAGACTTCCATGTATGCAAGGACCTACGAAATGCCTCCATGGTATCCATAGTCAAGTTCACTTTTTGGTCTTCTTCGAAGTAACTTCTCCTGAATTCACCAAAAAGAGATAATCGATAGGAAAAAAAAAAGGGTTATAAGCATTGTCTTATGCTAAAAAGGGGAAGGGATATAAAACTAGAACGATTAAGTATAGAGGCCTAAACATACATGCCAATTGTTTTTTCCTTGTTCCACCAATGTCCGGTATTGAAAATAAGAACGTCTGCTCCTTTCCACAGTTTGGAGTACCAATGCAGTTTGTTTATCTTGATGGTTGTTATTACTTGTGTCGGCGAGTTAGGAGGCGGGCGGCCAGTGACGACGAGGAATGGTGATCTATAATATTCAACAGTGAGATTATATTCATGAAATCTCATGGAAAGATAGCCCTTGTGCTTGGTTATGGGTTTGTCATTTACTTCAAAGATAGTAGACTTGTTAGATACTGCATCTGCAAGCATGCATAATAAAGACTCCCACTGGTTCCTTCCTATGGAATCGCCTGCAAATACTATGCGTCCGTTTCGGTTTCTTTCCAAGAAGTCACTAGCATTAAATCTGAAATATAGTTAATATTCATAACTTTAGATTGGCATTTGGGACTTATGCAAGTGAAGCTTCCTTGGATTTCTCTTTTAAAACCATCTTGGTACATTGCTTATAACCACTATGTATTATACATCACTTGCATCTGGGTGTTTTTTATAATTCGATTGAGTTCTTAATACATATGTCTATATTTATTTACGTTTTGCTCATCACATAGTTAGCAAAAAATTGGGAAATTATTAAATATAAAATCGTTAAAATTTATAATAATAAAAATAATACTATAGTAATATTAAACGAAATTTATATCTAAATTATCATAATTTAATTTAAATAACGTATATTGTGAAATGATTGATTAAATTTTTTTAATAATAAATACATAAATAATGTTATTTTTTTATTACAAATTTTAAAGATATTATTTTTGTTATTTTTTTTAAAAAGAAAAAAAAATATTATTAGTCAATTAGTCGTTAGTTGTTACTTTACTAAGTTGGTTTTATAGTTCAGACTAATTAACCGAAAAAAGAATAATAACACATGCCAATGGTTTAATTGAGTTATTTGTTACAAATTTAAATATAACACTAATATAAATAACATATATTTAATTGAGTTTTTTGAGTTATTTGTTACAAATTTAAATTTAAAGAATAGTAACACTAATATAAAGACTAATTTAAATAACGTATATTGTGAAATGATTGATTAAATTTTTTTAATAATAAATACATAAATAATGTTATTTTTTTATTACAAATTTTAAGGATATTATTTTTATTATTTAAAAAAAATAATATTAATCAATTAGTCGTTAGTCGTTATTGTACTAAGTTGGCTTTATAGTTAAGACTAATTAAATGAAGAAAGAATAGTGACACTTATATGTAAAAAGGATAGTGATACATTTAATCAATTCTCTACCTCAAACTATTTTCTCTCTTATTTCGAAACCCACCATATATTAACTTATCCACGAGCTAATCAATAGTGATAAATTAATGAGATAAAAGAGGCATTAAAGATACAAGTATAAAAATTGATGCTTCAATTAATCATAATTAACAGCCATCATTAATTTGTTTATTTATTAATCTTTTCATAGAAGAGAGCGGGGCAATATGGTACATAAAATGTTAGATCATAGAACCTTATGCCTTTTCGTAATGGAAGAGGTTCGAATGGGTATTACTTTCTAAAAGAAATTTACTTTCTTTTTATCTCAAAATGAAGGGGTACGAAATCAAAAGAAAATTTTATTTCTTAATTTCATTCAATTAGTTAAAGTAATTAACTATTTATTTAAGTTTGAGAAAGAGTTATTATTACTCATGGAAGCTTCATTTCGAGATTTTTAATTATGTTATTTGTATTAATTGGTCTGTATGGATTGTTTAATTTTTTAAAAAAATGTTTAAAATTCCCCCAAAAATTGAAACAAAAAATCTCACATTAACAGCTACAAACTTATCATAAGAACAATTTAGATATAAATTAGTGATTGATTATGGAGTGAACGATGTGTTCCAATAGCATTTAATTTAAGTTTATAAATAATAAAATATTTGTACTAAACACATGTATGTGACTTCAACTATACTCAATACTTTAGCACATAAACTATAACCATACTTTAGTACCAATCATTAGCTTGGCTTAGGTTTTCGCTTCTTGACACGCCACAAATATTATGATAATTATCAAAAACACGATTAATTAGATTATAATTTTATATATAAATATCCTATTATTCATTATTATCATAAATAATTAACTTTGATAAAATATTATCTAAACATTTTATTATATATGTAAACTAAATACTAACAAAACAGGACACATTCACAACAAAATTATGCTTGAATCAAGAGGTTAAAAAAAAAAAATCTGGCAAGTTTAGGAAGAGACAGACGGACATTTCAAAAGTACTTAATTAAAGCAAAGGAGAAAAAACATAACATAAGACACATACACATAAAACAAAGTTTACATGAAGTTATATGGAGCATGCATGCATGAACAAGCTGCCAAAAGCTTACCTAGGCAGATCACAGCCGGCTGGTTGCCATCTCCACCGCCGATAATCCTCATCTTTTCGACCATTCATCGTACATCGAAAACCGGGATCAAGAAACGGACACTTCTCAGTGTATAGCTCAAGTGGGCGTCTCTCATCACGAACCCATTTTCCGTAAGAGTAATCACAGACTCTTAGTGATGATGATGTTATTGGTTTAATTGAGTTATTTGATAAAATTTGTGAAAATATGCCTAAACGAAATATGAAGTATTGTGGATCAAAAGGACTCGCAACACTAGCAATAACAAAAACTGAAAATATTAGAATAACAAAGATTGATATAACAAAACGAAACTCTTTGTTGGGATTGCATAAAATTTGGAATTTTTGGGATTGAGAGTTGAGTTTTAGATTATAGTGTTGAAGACGATCCATTAGAAGAGGAAATACTGATTTTTGAGTTGGAATTGGTCTCTTTTTTTTTTTTTTAGTTTGTCTGAGTTAATAATTAGGCCGTAATAATAGAAAAAAAAATAGGGAATTAATTAGTACAATTATCCGTT
Organism: Hippophae gyantsensis; assembly: GCA_030763125.1. Taxonomy (NCBI): domain Eukaryota; kingdom Viridiplantae; phylum Streptophyta; class Magnoliopsida; order Rosales; family Elaeagnaceae; genus Hippophae; species Hippophae gyantsensis. Next base: position 40,393,810 of record CM061038.1, read on the forward strand.
TTATGAGGAAGTCGTTGATTTATATGTCGTTATTAGTATTATTATGTTTATAGAATTCTAGTTTATTTTGGATTTCTTAGGTGTATTATTAATAACCACCTTTATAATTCTCAAAAAAAAAAAAAATTCATTCTATTATAATAAAATAAACAAATTCACTCACCTCATTACCGAGTATTAAGTTGAAATTTATATTTTTATAATGTTTTGTTTATTTAATAAAAAAACACTTTTTTTTAACTCATTTTAACAAAATTAAAAAATAAATAGCAATCACCCTTTTAGCTTTACATCTAAGCGTCCAAATAAGTGACGTGCATAGCATAATACAAGGCAAGGTTTGTAAGTTGAATACATGAATTAATTTGCACGTTAGTGCATCCCCCTCGTCAACTGTCATAGTTTAGTGATATGCATTTCATTTACACCATTATTATGCTCCTCCATCTTTGAGTTCGACTTGGTAGTATTATTAATTAATGCTTCTTTTTCTTCTTCTCGATATTTCCTTTGCAAATTTAATTGCGTTGTCTATTAAGAATTTTCAAAAATTAGGATGATTAATATATATATACTAAATATAACATTAGTAACAGCTTGTTTAAAGAGTTTTTATAAAGTAGTGTATAGATTTTTGAAAAAAAGTAAAATGATATACTTAAAATTTTATACTCACAAAAATATAACTCATTATTATCAATTTATATATTTTTTGTTATTAAAAAAAATTAATATATTATTATATATTAAACATCATCAATCAATTAAATGTGATTTAAAATTAATTTAAAATTTTGAAGTTAAAAATTAGAAGAGGTAATTTATATCGTAAGTTAGGATCAGCTACAAATAAAAATAACAAAATAACTATTTTTAACTTTATTATATAAATTAACATTAATGATTCAGATTTATTTGAGAATGAACAGAAAAAATTGCTTTTTTAACTTATGCAATAATAATAAAATAAAAAATAATTAAATTGCCAAAGCCCAAATTCAATCCATTCCACATGCCCTAATTTCACACTCCCTAATCCAAACCAGCGCCGCCGGCGAAGATTCCTGCAGTTTCGTTCGGTGAACATTCACTAAGCAATATAAATGAGGTTGAAAGTAGTGTGTAGAAAAGTTCGGGATTACATTCGGTATGATCTGAAAGAGATTGCATTTCCGTCTTCGTTGCCGGACCCTCCTCATATCAAAAAGCGTCGAAAGCTCACTTGGCATGAACGTTTCCTAGTGTGTCACTTCTGTCCTTTCTGAAGTTCATAATTTCATTCATATGTTCGTCTATTTTTTTTTTTGTAACAAATTGTTTATTCGAACATTTCTCATGTTGTTACTATTTGATGTAATTATATCTGGTTCACTGAAGTAGTTCTTTGGTTGTTTTAGTCGTTCTATAATGTGCAATTTTCTAATCGTGTGGACAATTGAAGAGGCTTAAATTGAAAAGTTCCCAACTTTAGATTATGTTTGAGCAATTACTCGATTGAATTAAGCCATTAAACTTGGTCTGCTCATGATGTTAATATACTAATATTGAATGATTTATAATATAACTGCATGTTTCAGGTATTAAAGGAAGCTTCTAGGCTTTATGCAGCAAGCTGGGTACGCGATATTGGTCCAGATCTACGGCCAAATGATTATAAGAAACCTGAAGAGAGTGAAGATAAAGCTGATGTTGCAAATGGTGTCAAAAGAGAGAGAGAACCCTCTACTTTTGAAGATCTTGGTAAGTAACTTGGTATATCGTATTTTTGGGTGTCATCAGATGAATTATTACTTAAAACTAAACTCAGAAATTTCATTTATAAACTTCAATCAACTTTCATGATATATTTCCTCTTTTCATATGAACTATGCATAATAACAAGAAAATAATTGAGTTTTAGCCTTTTAGGATGCCTCTTTGTTCAACTCTCTTCATTTTTGGAGAATCCCATTAAGTGATTTTCACAAGCAGCTGTTTGAATCAGGATATCATCCCTATTTTACTTTTGAATACAAATATTCTTACTGTGTTCCATTTTGGTGGCAGTGATGGTTGGGTAGATTTTCTCTTCTCATTGTTCTTGTTGCTTATGATGTAGATAAGTATTCATTTGTCTGCTCAAATGTGTTGTATTAGCCGGGGAGATGGCCATTGACTATATAAAAGAATTTAGTAAGGACATGTAATCTCTAAAAGAAAGAAAAGGAAAGAAGAAATGAGCATGGAAAGTGACACCCGAATAACAGAGGGACTTACAAGCTCCAATGTTTGTTCTCATTATTCGGGTTTATGTTTGGTGTTTTTTTTTTTTTTTTTTTGGGGGGGGGGGGGGGGGGGGGGGGGGGGTGTTGGTTTAAAGGAGCTTACTGATTGTGATCTAGGCAGCATTTAGAGGAAGATGCGAACACTGATTGTGATCTAGGCAGCATTTAGAGGAAGATGCGAACACACGATCGTGAATGACTCTTCCTAAAAACCTATCAATTCTGTAGAATATTAAGGCTTAGGGCATCAACTATTTGTTGATTTATAAGAATACCAAGTAATTGAGAATAAAATGTTAGAGACAATTCTCATAATTTTATTTGAACTCAAACTTCAACGTCTTATTTGTCTATGAGTTTACATATTTATAGGAAAGGCCAAGCAAAAATGTTGTCTTTTTACAAAATATGATTGCCTTGCAAGTATAAGTCATTTTACTTGCTCACCGAGTATGAGTAAAATTTCTCTCCCCCCAAACACACACACAAAAAAAAAAAAAAAACTTAAACTTCCTAATATAATCCTATTTCCTAAGGTTAGACCTAATTTCAGATAGAGGTAAGGTTTTGGAGAAATATACATTCTATCTCTTGACATTTCTTTTTGGATATTGATTATATTTCTTATTAGGGTAGTATGATTCACAAATTGTACACGGTAGTCATTTTTCTTTAAATTAGTGGACTTTTATCACTTTAATATTGCATATTTGGACAATTTAGTAATTTCTTGTCAATTGTGATTTTTTGGATCATTTTTTTATTAAAAAAACTTAAATTTGATTGAATTTAACTTTATTAGTAGGGGTTGGTAGATGTTTTAAGACAAAAATGTCTAAAATATTTTAAAATAAGTGAAAAGTAAATAATCAAAATTGACCTAAAATGAATATAATAATAAGATAACTAAAATGTACCAAATTTAAAGTAAAGTGATTATGGGTGCACTTTTTACTTATTATAAGGAGCAACGGGTATTGGTTGTATTTATCGTCAAGTGCCTATTTTATGTCTTATTGCTATGATTATAAATTTATAATAGGATTCAACCAGCATGCTTGAAATTCAGGGGAAACAAGTGTATTTTGCCTAAACTTGGCCTTGATCTTTGATTTCATCTTGTGTAGGGTGGTTTTTAAGTTTTAACAATGGAGAATATTGAATTCACAAATTTATTGTCGTATAGAGTGTTGAACATGTAATTCTTCTTCTTAAAGGTTAACTACGTTTTATGCCTCCAATTATTGGGTTTATTACAAACATACCGATAATATTTATAAAATTACAGATATTTCCATAACATATTTAAAACTCTAAAATTATAGACATATTTGTTCTATATACATTAGAGTTTATAATCGTTATGGACATGTTTGTAACAAATCCAATATTTTGATGACATAAAACGTAATTGAGTCTCTTCTTAATGTTAATTGTTTATAAAATAAGAACTTTGTAGGCCTAGGAACTATGTGGTTTTAAGCATCGACTGTATTCTAAGATTCTATATTTGAACAAATTAACAGCTGTGGCTGCCAGAGGAGGGATGGAGACCCTGAGGCCTGCTTTGCAGCAAATCTATATGACGAGGGCATCTGCATATAGGGATGCTCTTAAAAGTTTCATAGAAGGCTACCAGGAAGGCATTCAGCAGGTTATGGAGAAGAAGGATTCTAAATCTCAACAGGAAAGCAATGAATCTAACAAGTATACATAAAATATCTCAGAGGAGATGATTATATGTCAGTCACTAGTCAGCCATCTAGTTACCGATAGCTGAAGTGCTTTTGCAACATCTAGTTACTCCATGCTCAATTGTCATTAAATTGCTATTGCTTTTTGTGAATTTCAGTGGAAGAAGCAAAATTCAGGAACCTAAAACTGTAATATAATCTCTCTTTTTTTTGTTGGTTGTTTAAAATGTTCTATTGGATCTTTGTATGGCAGCAAGAGTTCAGTTTAGGATTTGTATAGGCTTTATTAAGTTGTCTGTTCTCTTGAAAGCAAAACAGAGACTTCAGTGGTATGTCTCATCTTATAGTGATTTGGGCAAGTATCATCTGAAACTACTGTTTGAAATGCTCACTTCACATTATCCAATGCAAGGAAATGAGAAAGATCAATGATTCTTTGCACTTTTGCATTATATTTTTACCTTAATTATATTAAATTCCAGGAATAGGAATTAAATTTAATATTATTCTTTTATGTTTGTCCGTTCTCTCTCTCTCTCTTCCCTCCAAATCCGTTCACTTGATTTTTTTTGGGGCTCCAAATTAATTCTCCGATATCATTTTTTTTAGGGACTCCTTAAGGAGAAATGAAGGCGATTAAAGGTTACCACATTGTGTTGGGCGAAGCCTATGTTACATTAATTCTTTCAAGATATTCAAGGGTCTTGAACTTTTGATACATATCTAAATATTGGATGCATTTATTTTCTTGATTTTATTTAAAAAAGATCCCCCTTTAGTTTTCTCTAAAGTTTTTGTAAATTTAGAGTATTATTGATTACTTACATCATATCCATGTTGTTTATTTGGCACGGGCAGTCAATGAAAAATCAAGAATTCACTCAAATATCAAGCAACCAAGCACAAGTGCTTGATGGCGTCAAAAGAGAAGAGATGTTCTGTTTTGTCTTCTTACCAGGCTGATTAGTTTCGGAAAAGAACTCAAAACAAGAAGGATTTCTTAACACTTTCATTTAGTCACATGTCACTATCTATGAGCATCAAGATAATTATTACCCTTTCTCAGGATCCTTGGCAATCTGGTCAGCAGAATTTTAAATAAATCATACATATAAGATTGAACAAGATGTATCAACGTATTCCTCTTTTCTACTTGTGGCTGTGAGAGTGAAAAAGATGGAAATAGAAAGCATGTGGCTGACAAGGCAGGTCTCAGAAGGTGGAAAAACCTCACTTAAACTCTGGTGGAAAGAAAGAAAGGGACCAGAAAAGTTATAAATAAATAAATGCTTTTTCCTACTTTTGGCTTTGATTGGCTCATTTCTTCTGAATAGTAATAAAGCACTTTCTCAACCCGGCTTGCCACTTTATATTTGAGGTATAAGCATTTAAAGTTTTTAATCGATTCATACTTAAAGTTATTACATTTTGTTTAAAATTTTATCTTATTATATGCTAGAGTTATCTTTAATAAATATGTAATTATTATAGATAATTATGTTTTTTTTCTTCTATTTTTTTTAGAATTTTCCTTGTCTCATTTTAAAATTAATTTAAAATAAATAAGATATCATATTATGGATTATTTTATTATCATTTCAACCTACCAAAAAATAAAAAATTAGTAAAATAAAATGAAATAAACTTATAATATTTATAAATTATATCGTAAGTTAATGAAATATTTTATTATAATTTATACTTCTATTTTATATCCAGAAAAGAATTATTTTCAAGTATGATTGACTTTTCTATTTCGAGTAAGAATTTTGTTTATTGTTTATATTTTGTGTGTTTTCCTTCCCTTTGTATTTATGGGTATCATTATTTGAATTATCACTTATTTTTTGGAATGTGAGTTTGGGCTAATTTAGAGTAATTTTAATACATAAATGAAAAATAAATATTATTATTTTAATTAATAATTATCTAATAAATTAGTTAAATTTGTAACATAAAAGAATATTTTATTACGTAGATCTATGGGTGGCACCGATGTCATTAATGTGAATATATATTAAATCATTAATTAAGTTTTATTAAAATATACAGGATTGTTGTATACGTAACATGTAGTTAGTATTAAATAGTTTATTCAGTGCTTTTTGTGTTGGTTCAAGTCTTTCCAAGAACATAGTGTTTTTTTTTTTTTTAATTTTTGTTTATTTGCTTTAAGTCTTCTCAAGAAGCATGATGGTATTAGATTCATAATCTATGACCATAAACAATAATAGTACGTTATCATTTTCAATTCAATAATGGGATTTTCCACTCAGGGTCTTCACATTGATTTGTCAGTCCAAAACAAAAGAACTTCACATTGGCACTTTTATCAAATAGATTCCTAATACGGGATAGAGAATCGCTCCCAAAAGAAGAAGTAAATTTTTTCCTAATTATATTATTATTTCTTTATATTGTGTCTACTGTCTAAAATGTGTTTGATTGGTAGCAGCATAAAATGTGCCTTTATGAGATTTTGAAAACACTTAAAATAATTATTTTTGTATGTTTAACTTAAAAAATGTTTCTTAAAAAAAAAAAAAACTATGGTAAGCACTCTTATAAAATCTCAAAAATAATAATAATAAAAATCTGTGTTCTTCTTGCAAGATTTTTCCTGTTGGCTTCAAGAATGGCTTTGTATATTGTTATCTATATGTGAATGAAATTAAATGTCTCTTAGCTGTCATAGCTCATACGTACCAAAAGCACTAATCATCTTCAAGCTATAAGTGACAATTACATTGTGCATTTTGTTGTGGAATGTTGACCCTAGACTCCTAAAGGAATAAAGCTGATCGGTGAAGAAGAATACCCACATGGGGTTTCTACATTAGAACTGTACTAGTAATGCATGATTGGATTTTATTCTGTTAGGACAAACCAAATCAATATAAGGGTGTCCCTTCACTCTTTTGATTCTCCATTATCCCTTTGAGACCAATGATGGGTTGGGTTACATATATCTGGGGACCCTCCCACTTGCAGAGAGCTAAGAATGAGATCATTGAACATTAAGGTGACATTGGTACCCATTATGATTAACTTATTTTGTTTGAATTTAATATAATTTTGAATAATAAAATATATGGTTATTCATATGCATACAAATTACTAACTTGAAGGCAAAAAATATTATATGTATAATATATATATTTGAATTGATTTAAAAATAATATATAAATATAATATATATGTATGTATTATATAACATTGATCTAGTGGGACATAACCTATCACGAGGGACTGACCTTAGGTGATAAGGACATACTAGAACATATTAGATGTGTAATGTGTAAAGCTTACCTTATATCAAAGTCAACAACCTTGATAAAATGTGAGCTCTTAAAATCATAACACCAAACTACATGCACGAAATTCACCAACCTTATCCACCATGTGACTTGATGAAGTCCAACTTACATGACCTGATAAAATCCGATATACGTGACTTAATGAAGTTCGGTCTACATGACCAAACACATCTCAACTTACTATGTAACCTAATGAAGCTCGACTTATAAGACTTGATGCATTTCAATTTACTACGTAATCGAAAGTAGTCCGATTCCCTATACAACCTATATCAATTGAGCATTTGTTCTTGTCCTTTAAACTAGTTGAATGATTCGAATATATAACTAAAATGTAAGATGTGAACTTAATTCAAGATAGTGTACATGTTTTCCCATCATCAAAATTAGATGATCCATTCAAATAATGACACATATAGATCAAAATACTTAGATATATACTTCTATGTATCCTTTGTTAACGGGATCAAAGATTTAATACGTGTAACCTTAATAAGGTAATACTCTCCAAACATTCATTAATAAAAAAAATAATCTTACAATTTTAGTTTGAATTGTAACAAGAATTTTGCAACCAATGTGTTCATTGGCAAATGGAGTCCATTAAAAACTTGTTCTCAATGTGCAGCATATCAACAAATATGAGGTAAATAATATCCACCTCAACTTGATTATTAAATGGAATTATCCTTTTATTTAAACAAATAATTAATTAATTTTGAAAATATTCATTATTCCTTTAAATCAATACATAAAGATATATGAAAAAAAAAATATTCCATATTCTCAACTCTTTTTTTTTTTGCATTAATTGATTCCAAATCAACGCCATTTAACTTGTTTGTCTACATTCCAAAATATTTTTATTATTATTTCACTGCCAACTGAAAATTTTAGATAAAACTAAAAAGATAAGGTTACCTCGTAATTGCAGTATTGTCTTATTGAACGTAAGCAAACAAATACTTAATTAGAGAATTTTGTACATACACGTAACATACATAATATACCTCTTTGACACTTTTCGGCATAGTAATTCCACTTTGTCCCTATTAACATATACAGTTATTTCTCACATTTTGGAGCTTCAATTTATTTCCCATATTTATCTGCACTATCTTTATTTTAAATTATTATAAGCATATTAATTACTTTTAAGTTATATATGTATGTATCCGTTGTAAAGCAAAATTTCTTCAAATTCAATAATATTAAATTTTATTTTTATTCTTATAACACTCTTAAGGAATGAATACTTAAGTTAAGAGTGTTAAATTTGTAAAAAAAAAAAAAAGTTGCAACAAACAATTAGATCAAGGTTTATTTGGTTTTAAATATATATAAAAAAAGATAAAATTAACTTATTAGTATTAATAAAGAACATAATTAAAAAAAAGTACAATTAGTAGAGTGTTATAAGATGTGTGGATACATGACTAATGATAGAAAAGATAAGAAAGAGTCACCTATCTATTCAAAAATCTACCCACCATCACCACTACATAGCTAATCCCATATCTACTAGTGTAGTACTAGTCACTACTACACTAATACCATACCACACCATACCCTACGTACCCTCTATTATTATGACTTGTCCTCATATGACATTTTATATCATCAGGCTTACTCTGCACAGTACCAAATATATTCCCCATTAATATTCCCAATTATCAAAACCAACCTTCAAATTTAAAATTGATGACGTATGCCCTAGAATTTCCATATTTGGGCCCCACTCCCCATTCCCTTCATTTCTTCCTCTACTCTATCTACTGCCAGTCCTTTTGCCCCTTTCACCACTCCATCTCTTCTGTAAGTGACAGAGCTCGTCAAACTTGGCCTTAAAATCTGGGATTTTTTTTTCCTCAAAAAAAATTATAATAATATATATATAAATATAAAAACAATATTACGCCCAGATCCAAGAAGGAAAAATATTAATCAATCCAACACGTCACATCAACAGAGATTATCATTATCCTCGGCGATTTCTCATGGGTTTTACATCTCGTGAGAAATTGTAATCCTGTTACAATCACAAAATATCACTGTGATTATTAGTGTTAAAAATGTTTTTAACTTTTTCCATCCATTCAATAATATTCATATTTTTTTTTATATTTAAATTTTATCAGGCCAATAATTAATTAATATTTAAATAATATTAATTAACAAACATAACGTAAAAGAAAAAAAAAATCGAGTGTTGGTGAAAAAAAGTTCAAATAGAGATTTTTTTTTTAATGCCGGCAGCTGTGGAGCTAAAACTAAATAAAGTTGAAATCTTTATCTTTTAGGAATTATTAATAATCTATAAGACTAGAAGTGTTTAGTCAATGCAGTACTTAATTCAATCATGCCTAACTATAACACCTGTCCTTTGTTTGTTGACCATCACTTTCTCAGTTTCTCTATGGTTTGCCTAGTAAAACCATTTTAGACTTGTATTTGTTTTCAACAATAACACTACTTTATGTCAACATTAATAATAATTATTATTATTTTTAAATAAAATTTAATGAGTTTGGCACCTCCTATATAATATCAACTCAACACATCTGAAATTATCAGTTGAAAACAAAACAAAATCTGACTTTGGTTTTAGGTTAATTTCACTTTGCATGGTACTACTCCAATATTTTTTGAACTTTCTTTTTGTGATATAGTTATATTTAATTTATTCACTTTATAGTCAAATAAATTATTGATTAATATAATAGTGGACATCAATTAATAATATTTCCTAATTCACAAATAAACTTTAAATAGAAATGTAAGTAAATTATTTTTGTTAAAAAAATAAAGTATAAATTTATTGTAATAAAATGTCTAATAATGTTGACTCCTATCATACAATAGGGCATGTTACCTACTATCAAAAACCATTTTCGTTTACACACAGCTAATTTTCTTTGTATATGCCCCACTACATAATTATCCTATGCTCTAGCAAATAATATATATAATCCCAAATCTATTTGTATGAAATATATAACATGTAATTTAAAACATACATGACATGAATCTAACAGGTGAATAAGACATAAATAGAGTACAGATCTTAGCCGTGTCATGTATTAGCGTGTATATTTAATAAGAATTTTTTATTCAGAACAAACCAATTAGGAAAGAGAAAATAGCCATGTAATAATAATAAAAATAATAATAATAATAATAATAATAATAATAATAATAATAATAATAATAATAATAATAATAATAATAATAATAATAATAATATTAATAATAATAATAATAATAATAATAATAATAATAATAATAATAATAATAATAATAATAATGAGATATTATTTATTATATAGACATACCATGTGATTTGAGTAATAGGCAGGAGGAGGGTACAAGTGTTGGGGGTCTGAACCTTGACTCAACAAAGACGAGCCATCTGGTCCATATGGCTCTGAACACTCTTCATGATCATTATCAGCTTGGCATTCCATGTTCACTCCAAATAGCCTTAAGATTCTTGAATTCCCTACGCTCGATACTTGATTCTCACCCATAGATGACCCTGTAACGAAACGACACATGAACAATTCTTCTACGTACTCCAATCAAAAGTCGATAGTCAATATGTAAAAAAAAAACACATCAAAGTCTTAGCGCGTGTATTTCAGCTCTTAATTACCAGCTAGCGACCAATTTGCCTCTCAATAAAAGAGACCACATAATTTTCTTGAAACCTGAACTGAAACAAGCGTTAAACTAGTACACCCCAAGTAATTAATTGGCACGTGTTTTTCACGCTCTTTCAAGTTCGTAAATTAGTCTTGTAGTTTTAATAAAAACTAATTAAAATAAGAAAAGAGAAGAGTCAGTAGCAGAAATTAAATATATTCACACTATAATTCCATATATTATTACCCAAATTTTATAAATTCTAATAGAATTTTTGGAAAAAAGATTAAAATACACTGAGACATTTTTTTTTTGTATATAACAATGATATAGACACAATTAATTTGTTATTATCACATTTCAAGAGTATAAAATGACTCTTTTATCCGCATCATCATATCACTTATGTTGCATAGATTTATCATTAATAAATTATTTTTATGGTAATAAAATTTTAAAATGTAATAATACATAAATAAAATGATTCACAAAATAAAAGATAATACATTCCTAACTTAATATTTCATATGGTATTTTTAATTTTAGATATTTATGGCGACAAAAATGGCTATACTATATATTTACTAAATATATTGAAAATCATTTCTAATTTAATCCATTTAAGGTAAAGAATAAAGCAGAATAAATAAAAAAGAAAATAAAACAGAGAGAAAAACAAGAAGATGTAAGCGATAGGGTTGGAATATGAAAAATATACCTGCATGAAGACAGTCAGGTGGGTATGGCACGGCAGGATGTTGATGTTGATGGTGCGTAGGATAAGCATCATGCGCAGAATAGAATCTACCCATCCAGCCACCTCTATTACCACCACCACCACCACAACAATTCTCACTCCCACTAACCTGCGCCATCGAACCACCAGCACCACTGTCTTGAGCTGGATTAACGCGACGTTTCCAAGCAATGAAAAATCGGTCAGAGTTAGAACGATGTCGCTGAAACAAAACGACGTCGCCAGCATCAAGTCTCTTCTCTTTAACATACCTACTCCACCCTTTAGTCAACACGTAACTTTGGCTACTATTCCAATACGAGTAACGAAACCGCCAAAACTTACCTGACTCGTCCTCGAAACTCAGTAACAAACCTTTCTCGCCCGAGTCACCACCAGCGAGTGGGAAGTACTTCTCAGCATATTGTTTAGGAATTACCAGTCGATTTAGCTTTCCAACATCGCTAGGCGTTAATGGTTTCTCGAACATGGGTTCTTTGTCAACTAAACTAACAATTAATGGGTCATTGTTACTGGGCTCTGTAGTAGAGTTAATGTCGGTATCTTCATCGTTGTTAATGGTGTCGTCTAAATGGTTAAGGTTGAAATTGAGTGAGTTGTTGTTTCTGGGTTGATCTTGAGAAAATGTTTGAGAATTAAGAAGCCAAGCTTGGTTATGGCTGTAGAATTGTTGAGGAATGTAATGGGGATTGTGTGGTTTCGGAGGAGAAGCACTATTATCCATGGGAAGAGACAGATCGAAATTTCGTAATTTTGAGGTGGAGTTGGGTGATATATATATTTGTCTATTTTTTTTAAAAAAAGGTTTTTATTTTTATTTTTTTTGTAGTGAGAACAGAGTGATTAGAAAGGTGAGGAATTGGGTTACTAGGGGAAGAAGAGTGAGGAGAAGATATTGCAGGAGAGGGGTGGTAGGGGCCGTGAAAGAGGCGTGCTGAAAATGGGAAAATATTTAATTGAAAATTTTAATTTATCACAGATTATATTCTTGTAATAATTAATATGATAATTAATTAAAAATTAAAAATAAAAAAAATTTTAATATAAAAAATTGATATATTTAGTCTTCACAATTTTTACATCTTGATGGATATGACAATATTTAATGATATAATAATATATGATTGACTGACACACAAACACTCAGACAGGCTATGTTAGAGAGAGAATGAGGAGTAAAAGGGCATGAGAGAGAATGAGAGGGGATGTGTGCGTTAAGTACAGGAGTACTACTTTAAGGTTTTTGCGTGATGGAAAATTCAGTCATTTTTTTCAGTGCAATAAGTTAAATGAATTTTATGCATTTTACCCTACTTTTCTCCTTACGGTTTGTCAGGTTTTAGTTTTAGTTTTTCATTAAATATTTCTAAATTTGTTGTACAACGAAAAATAGGATAGTTTTATTTTTAAAATCCTAAGCATTATTTATAAAGCAAACTTTTTTAAAAAAATATATATATTTTTTAAAAAAAATTTATTTTACAAGTAAAAATTTATCGAAAAATATTATAAAAATATTTGGTAGTATAATATGAAAATGTAATATAATAATTATTTTATAAAAATAGATGATTTATTATGATAATAATATTTATTGTTTTGCTAGATGTTTGATTCTGTAAGATAATTCTTTTTATAATTTGATTTTTATTATTAGCAATATTTTACGTTTTAGGTATATATTTTTTTACAACTTTAAAAATATATATGTCTAATATATTTAAAAATTATAATAACTTAAATTTATTTTAAAATAAATAGATCTAAAACGCAAGAAGAGATTATCAAACCGATGTAAATATATTAATTTAATATTATGTAATTAATATGTTATAAATTTATTTTTTAATTTTAATTTTAGCAAATTAATATACGTAAATTTAATTAATATTTTAAATAAGCCGTATCCAGAACTAGCAGAAGCAACGTAAATATTGTTACCATGATGTTGGGTTGGATATTTGTTTTCCTTACTAGATATTCAAATGAATATCTATCAGATCTAGATTTGTCATTTTAACCGAAGGCGTCCATTTTTATCCTTTCTATGCTCCATCTTTGTTAAATTTTGGGTTTTAGTTTGGGTATATAATAAAAATATTAATTATTGAATGTCTTAAAATGTTTTGAAGTTCTTTTGAAACTTTAAAATTTATAAATTAAATTAAATTAAAAAAATTAATTATTTTACTTTATAAAAAAATTAAAAAAAATTAATTTATGTTAATAAGACTTGATGATATATTATATTTTAAAATTAACGTGATTACTTTATTTTAAGTTTGAATATTTAATTTATTTTTAAATTTAATTGTAATATTAAGTTTTATATTTGAGATTTTTAATCTTTTTAAAAAAATATTTAATATTTTTAATTTTGATCATTGTCTATGATCAAAGAAAATAAAAAGAAACATATTTGAGTTTACAATTTATTCAACAAATATTGAGTATTTTTTAATGTATATGCCTGAGATCAACACGATAATCATAACATCAAGCATTGTACCTTGAGGTTAATTTGCACATAATGCTAGGACACGTGATGGTCTATCATGGGATACAAGATATAACACAGGATAACTTGTTCTGGGATAGGAACAAGGGATTAAAAGTATATGTATGTTCGTCGTTTTTCACTCATATCGTTATGGACTTTACCTAGGTTAAGAATAGACGAATTGTTGAATCTTGGATGTAGATTTCTTTTATAGATATCTCTTGAAAATTTGTTATTAATAACATATTTTTAACTCTTTTAGTTGTAAAAAAATATACTATTCTAAATTCTTGACTTAAATAAGAAAAATAAACATTAAATTTTTAATATATATATATATATATATACACAACATGTTCCTATGATTATAGGATTCATGAATTATGGTCAATAAATAATACAAGGGACAAGGTATATTGATCAAAGTTTTTTGATTATCTTATCTGATGCAAATCGTTTACTTATAAGTATTCAATACCTACGTGAAAAACTAATCATCGTGGAGTGCTTCCATGATTGAATCTATTTTGAATTTAATAAATGCATTACTTGTGAAGTTTATGTTCATGTATGTCTTATAAACCTAACTCTTGTTGATTAGAAATTTGAAAAGGATATTAACAAGAAAAGATTGTTTAATTACAATATTGATTTTAAGATATGTATATTTTGTAGTAACTAGGTTGAATATTATCCATCAAAATGTTTATCAATGAATGAAAAATATGAACTTTTTCCTTATGATTTTCATGAATTAAATTATAATCAAACTACTTTGGATTGTTTATCAATGTTAATAACTATGATTATACAATTCGAATAATTTCAAATTCATCTGAAATAAATAAGGAAATCATGATATGATTTATCACGAAGATTTAATATTTATGTGATGAAAAGTTTATTTATTCTCATTTCATGAATTATTTAATTTATTTATAAACTAAAATATAACGGATTTTTATTTTTTTAAAAATTATTTAATTTAAGTTAAATTTTAATACGAAGTGTTAATAATCTAATAAAATTATTTAAATGATTAAAAATATATTTATTTTATGAGTACTCATGCATTATTGTGTTTGTTAAGCTGGTAAAATTTAATTATTTTTGTAAGGCAAAAATGTGGGATTTTTTATTATTCCAATAAAGGCTAGTTGGTCTAAAAAAAGAGAGAGAAAAGTTTACTTTGAGAGATGTACATAATAATTTATAAACAAACGTATCTGAATAAAGTTGAGAAGAACTTGTTGATGTTTTTGTTTTATATGACCAATTAAGTTGATTTTAATTTTAAAAATATAAAAAATATTTATATTAAGTAGTTTTTAAAATTTATAAACTGATATTTAATTAATCAAATTAAACTATATATTATTAATGTATATATTTATTTTTTATTTTTTAATTTATATATTTATAATACATATTATATATATATATATTTATAATAATCTAATTTAAGTAGATTTTTATGTGAATTAGAAGGTAAAATAATTTATATTATTATTTTTTAATGTTTTTATTTTAAAAAAAATTACAATAGTTAATGAAAAATCTGAAATACTTTTTTGTTCTAAAAAATTTAATAATTTATTCATTTTTAAGAGTTATTTAGTTTAAAATTAATATATAATTATAATTTAAATATTAATATATATTTTTTAATTAAAATATTGATTAAATAATAAATTTTATTTATTAATTTAATGTTACTTTAAAAATAAATAAGTCTAAATCGAAACCAAATCTATTAAGTTGACATAAATATATTGATCTAATATTCTTTATTTTAACATTTTAAAGGTTAATTTTTGTTTTAAATTTAAAAAATTAATATATATCAATTTAATTAACATTTTAATCAAAACTTAACAAAAATCAATCCACACCTACTCCATATCACTAACAACGTAAATTATGGTACTAAGATGTTGGGTTAGATATTTGTTTTTCTCATTAGATATTCAAATAAATATCTATCAAACCAAGCTTTGTCGTCTATTAAATTCCTTTAATTCATTTGAACTTTGAATAAATATTTAACTAGATGAAGCTTGAAAGATAATGAGTATTGTTGAGAAGAGAGAAAAACTCTTTTTCACATAGCCATTAATTTATTTTTATTTCTACATGCAATTTTCATTGTTCTTATATCTCCTAAAAAAATACTATTACAGATTTTAAAAAGTTCATATATAAAAGTACAAAAATAGAAGGTTGAAATTCATCACAATTAGTTGAAAAAAATTACTAATAAAAACATTTGTTTATATAATGAAAATGAAAGGTAACAAACAAGAATAAAAATGAACTTATGTGTCGCAAGTTGCCAATGCCATGAATAACAAATATTTGAATACTACAAAAGTAAATTATGCTTTTCAATCCCTAAATTTTTATAAAAATGATAAATTAATAACAATTAATATTATTTTAATAAAATTTTTATTTAAATATTATTTTTTATTATTAAATGATTAAATCATAATTAAATTTGATCTTTTAATGGTGGTTAAAAAGACAATTAATATAAAAAATAATTACTTTCATAATTATTTATTATTACTATTTTTATTTTTATTATAAATATGTATTTAAATAA
The DNA here is from genome assembly GCA_030763125.1 of Hippophae gyantsensis. NCBI lineage: Eukaryota > Viridiplantae > Streptophyta > Magnoliopsida > Rosales > Elaeagnaceae > Hippophae > Hippophae gyantsensis. The sequence goes on from CM061038.1 coordinate 40,410,589, forward strand.
TTTTATGTTATAATATTATTATTGTTAATTTTTTTAAAATAATTTTATAATAAATTTTATTTTTATCATCGTTAATGACTCTTATGTTATCGAACTTTAATAATTTAATAATAAAAAAATATTATTGGTTGCTATGAATGAAGAGATTGAATCATGAGAATCATACTTGGGAATTGGTGAAACCGCCTAAGGGCCAGAAGATTGTTGGAAACAAATGGGTCTTCAAGAAAAAGGAAGGTATACCTGAGGTTGAAGCAGCTAGGTTAAAGGCACGTGTTGTTGCAAAGGGCTATTGTCAAAAGAAAGGTATTCACTTCAATGAAGTATTTTCTCCTGTTGTGAAACATAGCTCTATTCGTGTGTTGCTTGCTATGGTTGCATTGTTTGACATGGAATTAGAACAACTTGATGTCAAGACAACATTCTTACATGGTGAGCTTGAGGAACAAATATATATGCATCAATCAGAGGGGTTTGTTGTTCCAGGTAAGGAAGATCATGTTTGTTTATTGAAAAAGTCTTTATATGGGCTGAAGCAATCTCCTAGGCAGTGGTATAAGTGGTTTGATTCTTTTATGATTGATCATGGTTACTCTAGGAGTGATTATGATAGTTGTGTTTATCATAAAATATTTCATGATGATTCATCCATTTATTTGTTGCTTTATGTTGATGACATGCTTATTGCTTCTAAGAATAAGTCTGAGATTCAAAAATTAAAGTCTCAGATTAATGGTGAGTTTGAAATGAAAGATTTGGGTGCAGTGAAGAAAATTTTGGGCATGGAAATTTACAGGGATAGACAAGCAGGCAAGCTTTATTTGACTCAGAAAAGTTATATTGAAAAAGTTCTTGAATGTTTTGGCATGAAAGATTCTAAACCTGTGAGTACGCCGTTAGCTGCGCATTTCACGCTTTCTTTGGATTTGTCACCACAGTCAGAAGAAGAAGAACGGTACATGTCTCAGGTTCCATATGCTAGTGCCGTTGGCAGTTTGATGTACCCTATGGTTTGTACTCGTCCAGACATTTCACATGTAGTTAGTGTTGTCAACAGATATATGGGTAATCCTGGTAAGGGTCATTAGCTGATGAAATGGATACTTCGGTATTTGAGAGGTACATCTAATTTTGGTTTGGTATATGATGAGAGTTCTAATACTGGTTGCAGTGTTATTGGTTATGTGGACTCCGATTATGCTAGTGATATGGATAGAAGAAGATCTCTGACAGGTTATGTCTTCACTCTTTCTCATTGTGGCATTAGTTGGAAGGCTACTTTACAGTCTACAGTTGCTTTGTCTACGACAGAGGCGGAATATATGGCAGCAGCAGAAGCAGTGAAAGAAGTCATTTGGCTTAGAGGTTTGGTTTGTGATTTGGGTTTACAATAGGATACTTCTGTTTTATTTTGTGATAGTCAGAGTTCGATACACTTGACTAAGAATACTATGTATCATGAAAGAACCAAATACATTGATGTCAAATATCACTTCGTTCGTGACATTGTCTCTTAAGGTGCTATTGTTGTCAATAAGATAGCCACTACATAGAATCCAGCTGATATGTTAACCAAACCAGTTCCATTTAATAAGTTCAAGCATTGCTTGGACTTGATTGGTATTTGTAGAAGATGATCACCCTTCGGGGTTTTGGATGATGGTTATTTGGTAATCCGAGGAATTTCATATTTTGAAGAATTTGTTTTCTGTTTTGAGCCAAGGTGAAGATTTGTTAATTGTTTGGCCCAAAACCCCATTAACCCAAAGCCCATATAATAGTTATTAGAAACCCTCAGCTACCTTCTATATATATATATGTATAACTTCTTGCGTGAAGTAGGTTTTTTGAGTCACTAGAGAAAAAAACAGTCGCAGAGAAGAAGTGCAGCAGCAGCCAAATAGAAAAATTGTTTTTCAAAAGCTACAGAATAGCAGTAGCTACAAAGAAGAAGAAAACCAGCAGTAACCAACTAATAGAGCAGAGGAAATCAGCCCAAGGACAAAACTGTCCATTTCAGCTGCCATTTATGGTTTTTCTCTTATTTGTACGGTAATATTTGATTTAATAACAAGTTTGTTAATTTATCTTGCTAAATATATTACCAGTAAATTAAAAGGGATATTTTGTGGGTTGATCTTTTTGGATTTTGGTATAATCTGTGAAGCTATCTGGAATTGGTATTTGTATCTCCATTTTGATTATTAGTGGATTTTTTTCTCGGTGTGCCGTCGTCAGTGGAATAGACTTTTCACATTGAAAAGTTGAACCACTTAAATCATTGTGTGCCATTTAATTTCTTACTGCTTATTACTTTTGCCGTTACCCATTATTATTAATTTATGCTACCAAAATTGAATCCGATCTTTGCTTTCGCAAGTGCCTAATTCGTAACAACTATTTAGGCACAAAAAAACTTAATGTTTTCATGATTATTAAAGATTTAAACTATCATTTATGCAAAAATGAAATAGAAGATGTTGAAAATCTTTTCATAAGATGTGAACTTCTCAAGTTTTTGGTGGTTTAATTGCAAATAAAACATTATCTAATTTTTTTACTAAAAAGTTGGACATTGAATCCTACTTATCTTTCATTTTAAATCCCGTTAATTAAAGAGATGGATAAATAAACTTTTATCCCAGTACAATTATTTTGCTAAACATATTTCATGGTTACGTAATGAAGTAGTGTACAAAAACAAGATTATTGATCAATAATTTTAAATCAACATACTTTTTAGGGAATTAATGAATTTTCTCAACTTCCTTATCGCAAAAAAAGAAGAAGAATGAGACTATTTAGACTAAAGACTACTTTATTATCTCTAGTTCAAACCTTCACGTCAAAATATCATTAAAATAAACTTTGATGCTGTATAAATAAAAAAACAAAGCAAGCTTGAATTTCATAGTCAAAGATCATTACAAAGTTTTATATACTCTTGGATTGGTTATATCACTATTTTGTCTAGTAAATAAGTTGAATTTACTCTTTTTTCCAAAGTACTCCGGTAGATATTAACTCTGAAAATCGTAACAATTATATGGAGAGATATGTAAAAAAAGTTATCCATGCTTTCAATATTGTAAATTGGTTTTTAATTGATTTAAACTCTCAAAATGCCCTCAAAGACTCAATTCAATTTCTTAATGAATTTTTCATACAATATGTGAGATGGACTTTTCAAAAATTCAACATACATACACATAATTTGATTACTTAAACTAGACATACAAAATTGGTTGACAACATTTCCATTCATTCCTCGCATGCCTTTGTATCTAAGTAATACATCACTACCAATTTACTAACTCACTCAACAAATTTGCTAACTCATATAACATATTACAATAATCAAATAACTTCATTGAGTCACAATTTCAGCAGCACACAAGTCCACTATAACATAGATATACCTCCACACCAACTGCACACTTGTTTTGGCTGCACTAATACCACTTGAGCTTGCACTCATTGGAACAGTCTCCTCAGCATCTCTATCACTACAATCACCAACACCATTAACCTAATAATCTGATAGTAAAGCTAGCTAGTATTACATATTTTCTTTAATGTGAATTTGAATTATCTTTATATAATTTAGAACAATTATTTAGTGAACATATGTAGTATAATCTAAAGCTGATCAAATTGATTGGGAAAAAAATTAATAATTTAAAGGTTCAATTGTTAATACTTATGTGATAATTATTTTTTATATCAAAATATTTATTTGATCGAAATTAATGTCACAATCTTAAATATGTAATTTAGTAAATTAGAATACTAATTGGATTATATGATCATTGTGATAATGTTAGGAAATGTGATTTTTGACATTAATGTTAATGTGAATATATATTTAGGAGGGAATGAAATAGTAATGGTCACGTGCCAGACAGCTTTATTAAAAAATGTTAGGCCATTCCTAGTTATAAAAATGAGGAAGCAAAGCAAAACAAGGGGGGAAAAAATGCCTTATTTTCCCAATAAGGTGATGATATGAATGAGATAAGATTTGTCCCAATTGGTGAAGACTCTCTCATTTTTGGGATTGTCGTGTTTGATTCCTCTCCTCACACTTTCCTATCTATCTTTCTCATTAAATCACCAGACACTCTCAGGGTTATCTCTCTCTCTGGGTACCTCTCACTATATTTTATATTTAATTTAATTTTTGTAATTAATTTTGATTTAACATAAATAGTTAATAGTTTGGATTGTGTCTTTTCTATGTCTAAGACAAAACCCACCTCAATTTCCAGGTAGATACAGAGACCTTTTTCTCACCCAACAAAAAGCTAAGTATGACTTTCTTGTTTTAATTTTCACTACACGTTGGAAACAACACACATTGTATATACATACATATATAGGTTTTTTGGGTTTGTGTAATTTTTCAATTCACTAATACAAACAAAAGTGTTTTTTCATGTGCCATGTGTATGCACAGATCAAAATATCGATTTTTTTTTAATATCGACAATATACCAACTTATAAAAAGTATCATTGAAAATATAAGTTGATATTTTCATTAATTATTTTATTTTTATTATTTTTATAAAAATATTTATCAATAACAATAATATTTTTTGTAAAACTAAAAATTTTAATATTTAATTTTAAAATTTAGATACTTACTGCATACATTGATCCTTCTCAATCATACATTGATTGGATCATTCCACCTTTCAATCAAACTAGTGCACAATAACTAATTTGTTTAAGGTTTGTCAAAAAAAGGTAGAGCTATAAATTTAGGTTTTTTCTTTTTTTTAACATGTTTATTCATAACTCATATACTCAAAATCAATATTTTTTTACAATGAGTAAAGAAATTTTTATATCATTGAACTCTTAGAGTTATAAAGTTTGTTGATATAAGTTTTAAACACATTTAAATATCTCGGAATCAAGATTTTATGATTGGTGTCAAATGATAAAATTATTCTTATTATAATTACATGTTTAATTTCTACGAATGTAATTTAGTTTTTAAGTCTCTCTTCAAGCATTTTTTTTCTTTCAATAACTTAAAAAACATATGTTTCACGTATACTCAAAAGTATGATACATATATATTTTCTAATAAAGTAAAAACATATATTTTTAAAGTGGTAAAAGTAAAATTAATTGAATAAATTACATATAAAAATCAAACAAAAAATATTAATTTACTCACATGCATATCATTCTAAATTAAATGGAATTTATAAAAAAGAGAAATCGTTACAACTGCAAATGATTGATAAGGTATTATTTGATCATGATATTGGTAAAACCTGAAATTATATATTAATTATTCTCAAAGATGTTGTTTGGCCAAGTCGGGGAATCCTTGGCCACAAAGAAAACCCAACAAGTTGGTTGTGTGAGGGATCTGCCATGAGATCTCTATGTCGTCTTCCTTATTACGATAAAATAAACTAAAATGTTTTTTTATTATTATATTTATATATAAAATGTAAATATTTCAATGAGAATAAAAAAAAATTAAAGGTCAATATTTCTATTTATGAGCATTTCTCAAGTTCCAAGTAAATCACATGCACTAGCTACCTCACCGGTTGGTTTTGTACATTTGTACCAGTCCCTTCTTGCAATTTAATTAAGTAAATGAATTGATATTTTAAGGTAATATTAAACACTAACTATCTATTTTTAGAAATAATGAAAAAAGAATTGTTTCTAAAAGCAAAAACTTTGTTAAAATAATAGTGATTAATTATCTTTTCGAAAATAGTAATAGCCTTAATTAATTTATTTGAAACTTCATTGATCATTTTTTGTCATTTGCCGAAAATATTAAAATAAAATAAATACTTCAAGTTGAATTAATGAAGCAACCGGCCTTTACTATAACATAAAGTTATTGTATCAAAAAGATCCAATAATAATTAAATCAAGATTGAAACGAAAATAGAGAATGACAATAAAAAAGTAGGGAAATTAATGATTACACAGTGATAGAAATAATTGTTAGATTAAGTGTTTATATATATATATATATATTAATGTTAAATTTGGATCTAACTTCATCTCAAAACCCAGGTTGTGAGATAAAGGATTGCACTCATTTATATATATGTTTAATATTTCATGCCCAATCGATGTGGGACATTTTAACACTCCCCCTCACATCGGTAATTCATCGATGGACGGTGGTGGGCTTACAAATTGCGTCATGACGAAGCTTGCTGGATACCATGTTAAATTTGGGCCTAACTCCATCTCAAAACCCATGTTGTGAGATGACTGATTACCCTCATTTATATATGTGTTTAATATTTCATGCTTAATCGATGTGTGAGATTTTAACGATTAAGACTTAATTTAACAATTAATAATAGATTAAGCTCCTGTCTCAATAGTTCGTTAAGTAATAGTTCGTTTGTGATTAATCTCTTATTTGAAAAGTCAATTTAGCACTTAATTCTCTTAGTGCCAACAACATAATAAAGTCATAAGACATGGCCGTAACGAAATAAACATTTTTTGTGAATAAGAATAAAAGAAAAAAAAACTGTAATTATCCCAAAAGCCCAAATTGTAGGTTTAGAAATGAATTAAGGAATCACATCTCTTACTTTATTCTTTTATTATAATATTGTATTCTCATAAATTTTTGAGTTATTATAAAATTATTAAATTTGGTTCTAACTCCATCTCAAACCTCATTTATAAGATGGAGGATTGTCCTCATTTATATATGTGTTTGATATTTCATGCCCAATCGATATGAGATATTTTAACACTCTCCCTCACATCGACAGTTCATCGATGGACAGTGATAGGTTTACAGATACGTGCCACGGGGTGAGCTTGACTGCTCTGATACCATGTTAAATTTGGGCCTAATTCCATCTCAAAACACAAGTTATGAGATAGAGGATTGCTCTCATTTATATATGTGTTTGATACTTCATGTTCAAATCGATGTGAGACATTTTAACCGAAATATTTTTCTGCGTTAGAAAAAGTATAATTAAATATTATATTATTAAAAAACTATAGAAATCTGAAAATTCGAAGGCATGTTTGTAACCGACACTAAAATCAAGTATGTTTTATATTGCTAATAGAGGAGTACTAATTAGTATAATGAAAAGGCTAAGAACAATGTATCATAATCTAAATGGTTGATCCGAATATCTGCATATATATATATACTATTATACATATAAGATTCCACTATTTAAAATATAAATATATATATCTTAAGAAGTCTGAACAGACAGTTTCGACTACTTGAATCAGTATTATTACTACTTATATTTATTGAATTTAACCTGTTTCTGCACTCTACATTATTATTTAAAGTCCCCAATTTACTATATTATCGTTTAACTTAAATTGATTATATATATATATAATAATGGTCATATTTTTTTTATATATTTAATCCAATAATAAAAAGTGAGTATACACGTAATAATTAAAAATAAATATTTTAATCTCGTAATTAATCATTTATTTTAATTTTAAAACTAAAATACACTTTATATATTAAAATAACTTATTTTCATAAATTATAATATTAAAGTAACGCACACAATTAAATTAAAATATTTCACTTAAAAAATGGACCCTAGAACCCTTGTATATATATATCTTGAAATTTAATTAGAAAATTACATAAATAACCTAAAATTTATAATAATAAAAATATATAACATCACAATAATATTAAACTCTGTTAAATTTAATTTAATTTAAATAACATTCAACTTATTAACATTTAATATAAAATATTTGACTATAATTTTTTTATAGTAAAAATATACGAGTTAGAAAGTATTATTTTTATAGTTATAAAATTTAAGTAGTGTTATAAAGATTGTTTTTCCAATTTAATTTACTTAAAAACCTTTTATTTTGAATACAATTTTCTATTTTTTTTAATATTAATTCATTATTTTTGGTTTTAATTTTATTGCGTTCAACTATTTTAGTAACTTAGCCTAAAATCTTTATTTTTTTGTTATCTCTAAGGCAGTAATTTTGGCACCAATGGACTTAGGAGGATAAAAATGTCATTGAAGAAATAAAGATCGGGTCACATGTTTAATAATATTTTTATAATTTTAGGATTTGATTTTTAGAGTGTGAGTTGTGAAAAGTTTTTTTTTTAAATCATATTCTCATCGATTGGTAAGTCAAAGTTACCTAATTAAACAGTCTATTGAATTCAAGTTAAGGGTAAAAAGTAAATTAATATAAAAACTTAGAGAAAATAACAACAAGTATAATTTTTAAAATATATAATTAATATATTTTTATTATTAAAAAAAATATGACATATATTTAATATTTTTTAATTATATCGCGTTCAATGTTATCAAAATATTATTTTCGTTATTATAAATTTTATAAATATTTTTTTTAATTTAAAAAAAAAGATAAACTTTAAGTAATTAGACATTAAGTCTTTGGTTTATATCATAAAAATAATGATAAGAGCATTATTACTTAATAATTACATATAAAAAAATAAGTCTCAAATAAACGTTTATAACAACAATTGAAATTGATTCCTTACGTCTACAAGTAAAACTACAGAACTAATTTGTATTTCATCATGTATTTGTAAACATTGATATTTTTTGTATATAAAAGAAAACAACATACGTCTCTTATATTTTTCTTCGGCTGTTTGGTTTGGCCCTAAATGGTTCCTGAAATAAATTTCCCATCTATCAGAAAGCATGCGGTGATTCTAATCAAGAAGGACCCCACTTGTTAAATATTATATTTCTTAAATATTTTATTTTCAAATTTGGGGAAATATTTGTATTTCCATAAACACATTTTCCAACTTTTTATTTCTTTTTTAGGAAAAGGTAAAAAAACATAAAGGATAAGCTCGTACTTGTACTTGATGATGATGATGATGATGATATATATATGTATACATTATGAAGTTTGGGATCTATTGTATGTTCAGCTTTATGTTTCGTTGCCAAGTTAGGCTATATTTTAAAGTGAAAATTATTCACTTGTTGAAATTCAAAATCCACATCTCATGAGAACCCAACTCTTCGATTGATGTACATGACACTAGGCACTAGCGTAGGGATTAAAGTAATTATTAATACGTGAGAAAGTTAGATTAAATAAAATAATTAATTTCCTAAAAATATTTTCACTAAATATTATAAAGATAAGGGTACCGAGTTGTTTTATAAGGTTAGATAAATAAATATTTTAATCTTGTAATTTTTAATTTAAATATTTTAATTTTATAATTTAAAAATATTGATAATTTTTCTTAAAATATATAATAATATAAAAAGTGTTCCCATAAATCCTATAATTTTAAAATATTAGTATAAAATTTTATATATTTTTAAAATTATGAAATTAAAATAATCTAATTCATTTTATAAAAATTACTCACCTTTATTCATTGGAATCATCAGAAAAACTTAATTGATTTGTAATTTCGTCTAAATAATTTTTATTTTAAATCATAAGTATGAATTATAAAAAAAATTCTTTATCATGAATAAAAATAAAACCTACTTGATTTTATCAACTGATATCGGTAACTAACGCTTGTAAGACTAAATAAAATTAAAGGATAATTACTATATATCCGAATGAATAGACTTCGATTGAAATAAATTAGTGGGCCAGTGTTTATACTTCAATTACCATGTTCTAAGACATGAATTTTGAAACAGACATTGATAAGTCACTGATTATAAATACAAAACTATTAATATATATTACCATCACACTTTCTGAGTTGTAAGCGACCTTTATTTTGTCATAGATTTGGTCATTTCTTAAGTCAATTTATATATTATTAATCCATCCAACAAGCAGTACTCTCTATTATTAATGGGGAAGACCCACTTTTTGCCAATATTTGAATTTTATGAACCGACCCTGTCAAATTCTCAAGCCTAACTTTGAATCACAAGAGCATTTTGTTGAAAGCGAATAAAAAAACTGCACGTTTTTATTTTTGAAATATCCTAATATTAATATACCACCACACTCAAAAAAGAAAAAATAAAATAAAATAAAAATGGACTCTTAATATGTCACCATCATGACTCATATATTGTTAAACTTTTTTAAAAAAAAAAAACACTTTGATTTTTGTTGAAAATTGGTATATTTGTCCGAACAGAGAGGAAGATTTTGAAGATCGAACTACTAACTTTTTGTCTAAAAAATATTAATGGTCAACAATTAATCCAATTAATTTTAACAATTAAAATACTTCAAAGCTAGTTTAAATATGATTGAAATTTAGGTAGGTGTAAATGTTATCAAAATCTAAGAGTAATACTAATAACACTATCTTTAATTAGGCTACTTAATCATTCTGTCGCTCGTTTGCATTTAAGTTAGAGTCATTTATTTGGGTTTGACTTATGGTCCCGTTAACATGATTACCTATTTTAATTATCATCGATATAAATTCGAATATTATTCTTATAATTTTTATTTATTTAATAAAAGTATAAAAGTTTATTAACTTTTTAAATAATAATAATAATAATAATACAAAAAGTTAGTTAATATTAGCTATTATATTCATTTAAATTAAGATCAAATTGTTAATACCAAAAATTAAAATAAATAAGTAAAAAATAACTAGATTTATGTGTGTCTAATTAGGACCATTTCACCTATTATTTGTTAACTAGTTTCTTGAAGGGTGATGCTACTCCCGCGTCCCGCCCATATTTTCCTAAGGGCATCCATGTTCATATTTAGCCGCCTTTGCAAGTATGGATGTTCTTAAAAAACATGTAGGTGACCATTTGATTTCCCTTTCTCGAGATGAAACCCAAGGCCCATTTGGCCTATGTGTGGGCCTGAAGGCTTGTCGTCCAAAATTCAAATAACATGCGCCATCTAATAATAACTGGAAGACTTCCATATATAACAATTTATCACAATCACATTAACTCATTATTTTTTTTATTAAATATAATTATATTTATTAATATTACTACAACATATATTTATTATAAACTTATAATAAATAAAAAAATTCAATGGTTGTGTCGTTTGGGTCGGACCCAAGTTCACCTTAATAGACATGTGACACAAATTAAATTGAGCCGTTTTGGTAGTTTAATTACGGTTTGGTTCGGATCTTAAGCAAGCAGTTGACATTGACCTGAACCATTGACTCCTATTAAAAGTTTAAAATTAAAAAAAAAGGATATTGCAAAATTAATATCACAAAAATCTCAAACCAGTATTAGAATGAGTGATGCATTCAGATCGTCTTGCCATCTCTACGCACAAACACGCTCTCTCTAGCTATGATCATTTTATTGTTTGTATCAAATGTAGTTTACTTTTTGGTCTTATGGTTAAAACTTTTATTATAATTTTTTAATTAAAAGGTATATATATATATATAAACTCTTTAATTGATATACGTAAATAGAACTAAATATATTAGTATCAGCACAACTATTTTTATTTATAATAACATAAATATATTAATTATAAAAATTAAATAAATAATTTATATAAAATTATTATTGTAACATCATTCCTTACGATTAAAATTGAAAATTAAAAATGATATATATATTTTTTTGATAAAAAACATTATTTAAATTAAAGATGATACCATATCTTTTAAATTATTATAAATTATTACATTATCGATCTAGTACTTACTATTCAATTTGATATTAAGACACACCCCTACATCCATATAAGGTATATATCCCATCAAACTTTGGGTATGATATTGAGACAAGGTTCCTACGTCCGTCCATATACGGTATATATCCCATCAAACTTTGGGTATCATTGTTTCGGTTGGAGATGATACGTTGCACCTTTGATATATTTGCATTTATGCAAATAGTTCTCCTATCTTGTAACATGCAAAAACAGATCAGTCAAAAGCCCAACAGTTGGCCTATATATGATCTAAATTGATAGTCAAAATAGGTTGAATTGTCACATACCGACGTAGTTGTAAAAAAGTGTAGTGGTAAATACTTTATTGGATTAATATTAAAATTATATAAATTTATAATATATATAATTAAATAATTTTTAAAATTTTTTTAAAAAATTATTCTTCTTTTTAAAAAATTAACTATATATCAAATTATAATTAATATAAATATGAATATAAGTATTTTAATATCTAATTTTATAATAAAACTACGAGGTCCCTAATAATATAGAGGAATTGTTTATTTTGGAGTAAGAAAAACTTAAGATTTCACTTTTTTTTCACTTGCACTAAGTTTTCAAATTCTTCTTGTGCCACGTGCTAGCACTGAAAAACAAATTCATACTGTATGCGTATGGTAAGATCGATATGTAAAAATTTACAATATAATTTAAAATATTAATATTTTATATATTTATAACTCCTTTCTAAATCAGGTTTTTAAAAACTCAAGTTAGAAAATAATGATAAAGATTAATTTTATATATTTATTATCATTTGTATAATTCACTATGTAAATTTTTTAAAATAATTAAACATCATTTCAACTGTTGCATCAAAAGGGTTAAATGGTCATTACAGTGGTTGTATTAAAAGTTTTTTTATTTAGAGTATATATTGCAAATGTTGCACTTTTTGCAAATCACATTAATAGAATTTTTATAGAAAAATAGAAAGTTACAAATAATCCAGAATATCATTTAAGACATAATAAAAGTACTTATGAAGTAGATATCAGCACACTTTAAAAAATTTATTTTTAAAGTGTAGGAAAAAGAAAATATAGTTTTAGCTTGTAGAAGACAAATGCGCCAAGTCATGATGGTACTGTAAGATCCACTTTTCAATTATCTTCACTTCTTCTGTTCTCACAATTTTAAGCCAATTTGGGTCATCTTTTGTAGAAAACCTCATATCCACGTGGTGAGCACCTGCATTTATTTATGAAGCTAGAATAATAAAAAGCCGAGAGGGCCGGGGATTAATTAGCTATGGCTCTATCTTGTTTGCATGCTCAATTTTTATTGTGTTTGTTCGTGTTAAATGACACACTAGTATTAATATTGTGTTAAAAAACATAATATTTAAATATTTATAAAATAATTATTTATTTCTAGAAACTTGCCACCTATAATTAAAATTCATCATAATTATAATTAACCTTTAAAAATGAATTACTCTTAATTTAATTAAACTCACCTTCCTTTGCAACAATTGAAATTATACTCCTAGAGATACTCTTCAGCACCCTGCATGTGAAATTGCATATGTATATCAACATACAAGTCAAGAGAGATTAGAATAATTAATCACATATAGTAAATTGTGAATGCATAATTAAGTATCTATAATAATAATAATAATAATAATAATAATAAGATTAGATCATTTATATTATTTTAATATTTTTATATTGAAATATTATTCTAAAATTAATATTTTAATTAAAAATTATTAAAATAATATATTTTATCTAATTAAATAACATCTATTATAATTTAAAAAACTAAATAATAAAAATAACATAATCTACAAACCTACTCTATACAATAATAACATAAAGTAAAAAAAAAATAAAGTGAAAATTTTACCCTCCACCACTCCAAGGGTCTCTTAAACCATTGAAAAATATAATATTGCTGCCAAATCTTTTCAATGTCATCTCGATATCCTGCTCAATGCATAGTGGATAAAAAATCAATATTTTAATCTTACAACCCCAAATGAAACTCACAATCCGTTATTTGTAACTCATATACATACATTTTGTATGAGACAGATTTTTCTCATTTTTTTTCCATTATATTATTGATTGTACAGTTATATAATTGAATATATGTGTGCATATAAAAAAATTAGAATACTATGTATAAATTAATGTATATGACATATTTATTTTTACTAACATCATAATTAATTTATTTTTAAATAAAAAATTAATATTTTAATATTATTTTATCCATTAAATTCAAACAAATCTATCTAACCCTAATAAATTTAATAAATAATATTTTGTTAAAATAATATATATTTTAACGATACGATTATCCTAACTCAGATAACCTGAATCTAAAAAGATTCAATATGATAAAAATATTTTTATTTATAGAAACAAGTAGACACAATTAATTGAATTTATCACCTCCAAATATGTATGTACAAAACAGTCTAGGGTTGAAAATGCAATAATATACTTTAGATTATTTTTAGTCCATAAAAATGATAGACAGGACAATCAAAAAAATTAATTTAATGTACAGTGAGACTTACCGTACATATGCACAAACTCTGTTTGGAAATTATTCATAATCTACTTGAGACTTTTTCCTTTTTATCTCTAAATTTTTTTTCCTTAAAATGTAACATTACCTTTTCCTAAAAAACAATATAACATTCTAAACTATATATGTGGTATTTTTGATAATTACCTAAAAATAAGCTTGCATTTTCTTTAAAGATGAAAATAAAAAAAAATAAAAAATTATAAAAAAGTGATATTCGAATGGTAATTATATTGTCATAACAATTTTTATTTATATGTGAAAGCCAAGTTTTTACTTTTAAAAATACTTGAGTATTAAACTATTAGGTGAATTATTCAAATGTTTTGGTATTAACCTCTCTTTTTTTCCTATTTAAATAGCAATTCTCTATTTAAAAAAATATATCTATATCTATACTATATACAGTATAATTCACATTTAAATTAATTTAAGAGAAAAATATCATTATACTTTAAAGTAATTTTTTTGATAATAAATTTTAAAGTAATTAAAGAGTTTATTTTCTTAATAGACATCTCATTGTTATTTTTTTAAAGAGTTTTATAAATAATGGACCTTTAATTTACTTAAAAAAAATTATGATTCATAATGAATGCATTTTCATAATTAATAACTAATAAAAAGTGAAAAATAATTAACATGTAATAAACAGTATACTTACATAGCCACCAAACTCGGCAGTGATCCAGTTGCGCCTGGGCTCAATATGGAAGGCTTCTTGGCAATAAGAATTTTTATCTTTATACTGCCACTTCGATTTTGGAAATATGCTTTTCTCATCGTTTCCATCTGTAGGCATTATCATCTCTGTACATGCCTATCCCAAATTTCATGTCAATTGTATTTAAATTAATTAAAACTAATATTTCACTACATACAAAAATGTAATTTCACAAGTAATTATAATGCAGTACTTTGCATGTGACACGAAAAGTGAGAGTAGATACCAATCAATACCAAAATATTAATATATTTATTATTTCTAAAATATTTGAATATATATTCTTAAAATATATGGTTAATTAGTCTTAAAAAATGATTAGTTTAATTGGTAAAGAACGTAAACTTACTATAGTCAACACTCAACACTGTTATACTCCACATGCATGATGCATGATGCATGATGCATGAAATGAAAATTATATAAAATAAAATAAAAACTATTCTCGCTAAATTATGTTTAAAAAAATTTAAAAAATCTTCAATCAAAATTTAATAAAAACTGAATAAACTATTTTATAACCTAAAAATAAGCTCTTTTATATAGTATCGGTTTTTTAATTTAATGCGATAAACTTTTTTTTTTCTTAAAAAAGAAAAAGAAAAAAATAGAATTCAGAAGGAGAGAACCAGACATACTTGCCAATCCCATCCACTGAGGCCATGAGGATCAGAATCACCAGTAAGATCAAAACATTTGGAAATTCCACTATAATTATAGTACACATTTGCCGCACCATACAACTTCGTTAACGTATCGTTACCACTTTTTGGATCATCAATTGCTTTGCACATCTGAGACATTCATTATTTCAGTTCAAACCCCATGGTCGTCGTATCTTTTATTTATTTATAAATATAATTTTAATTTAACATTTCTTTATATCACAATAGCATTATAAATTATAAATTATATAACATATAATTATTAATTAAATAATAAAATTTATTTTATCAATTTATAATTAATTGTTACATTAGTTATGTTAATACCACAATTTATAGTAAATAACTTTTTATATTTTAATTATCATTCATTAATACAAGTATGGAAAGTTAACTTGATGATGTTTTGAAATAAGATTAACTAATTTAATTTAGTTGATTCTTTAAAAATGAAAATCAAATTAACCAATTCAAAATATAAAATTAATTTAAATTAAACTGAAAAATTAGGTTAATTTGAGTTGAATAGGTCTGTTTTTGGAATTTTACTTTACTTTAGGTTGTATCATATAAAATATGTTTATTTAAAATAAATTTTATTCCACTAACTTTAATTTCTCCAATGTACGCATATTAAACTTTAATTTCTTCAATGTACTAATATTAAGTAAATGATATCATTATTGTTTAAATTTTAAAGATGTAAACTTAAAAAAGCATAGAATTTAAAATACACATGAATTAGTTTAAATATTTATATGATAGATATACATGCAACCAAAAAAAAGATTCAACATTATAAATAATTACGATGATATGTTAGGAAATTGAAATTTTGAATTAAGAAAAGATGAACAGCTAAAAATAAAAAAAGAAATTAATATATATATATGTTTTAGTTTTTATTCTTTTTCACACTTAAAACAAAATCAATTTATATTTGATAGATTTTTTAAATATTAAAATAAAATCGATCTCATGTTTAAAATTAAAAAAATTGAAAAAAATTAACACGAATTTATTAAATTGATTTAGTTAGTATAATTAGTAATAATTACATGACTCTTTACTTTGTCACGTGCAAAATAACAAGGATAAAAATAATTAAAATTTAGTTTTAAAAAATATTGAAGAAATATTTATAATAATATCGATAACAATGAATATAAAATATAAACTACTAAAGTTTGGGGGCGTAGATTTTTTTTATAGGTGCATGTAAAATGTAAAAATGTATATGTTGAGGATACTGTTGATATTTGAATTAATAGTCTCTTTATGTTATTGGAACTAAATCTAAAGTTTTATATACTATTCTAGATATTTTTTCTGAGTTACTGTTAATAATAATAATAAATGTAAATTTTTAATAAAAAATCTATTTATTATAAGTTATAATATTATAATTAATTATAAATTAAAAATATATATATATTATTATTTTAAAATAACTATCTATTACATTAATTTTTTTATTACCATAAGTGCTCTATGTTGTTACCTGTTTGACTGGGTAAGCTGGCAAAGGATTTAAAAAGGTAGATGCAGTTGGATAGTCGGTCATTGCTGTATATATAAACGCAATTTGTAACCAATTTTGAAGACTATCTGCATCAATATGGTTCCTGAAAATAGAGGTAATAATATTAAATAGATATTTATATTAAAATAAAATTAATTGAAGTTTTATTTTCAATACACTAATTATTGTATTAATTACGTAACATAACTATTTTGATAGATGAGATTTCTTTAAATCCTATTATTGCATGCAGTACATATATATATATTTTATATAATATGAAAAACTCAAGTTTTTTGCATATTAGAAAATGCAATGAAAAGATCGTTATTTACTTAACAATTTAAGAGCAAACATCTTCCTATTATTTTCTAATTATCATAGCAACAAAAAAAAGTAAAAATACTTCATATGAAAAAAATAAATAAGATTAATTGAATTAAATATTAACAATGGTCTTACTTGCATATTTTAAATTTTTGTCGGAGAAGCTCGAGTCCCTTTGGTTGTTTTGCGGTGTCCTCAATATGCTTCCATGAGGCTTTGATCACTTTGTAGCAGTTCTCACTCTCACTCTAAAGTGATCGCATGCAAACAGTAGCTTGCTTAATTATTAATTTTTAATTAATTAATT
Source organism: Hippophae gyantsensis (assembly GCA_030763125.1). Taxonomy (NCBI): domain Eukaryota; kingdom Viridiplantae; phylum Streptophyta; class Magnoliopsida; order Rosales; family Elaeagnaceae; genus Hippophae; species Hippophae gyantsensis. Next base: position 40,428,364 of record CM061038.1, read on the forward strand.
TAATGAGTTTTGATCGGTGTTTTGGGCTCCTAATTAAACATGTATAGCTTGCTTAATTTGGAATTATGCAAAACATACATATCATTTGATTACTATATATTGTCATGTATAGATCGTTTAAGTACCATTTAATATTATAATTAATTAATTATTTTGTTCAAGCATGGATATTAAATATTGAAAGATATATATATATATATATATATATATAGAAGAGACCTTGAAATCTTGAGTGATAATGTTGTTGAAGGAATAAGGAGAAGTCGAGTTCTCAAAATTGAGGATTGGTGCGGAAGATGCTAATGCTCCAATGGCTATATGTGGATACTTCAATCTGAACCAAGCTGCCAACACTAGAAACCAAATAAATATTATAACATTAGTTTGTCTCATTAATCATATTTTTGAAAGAAAGAAAAAAAAACCAATTTAATCAAATGACATGTTATCTAACAACACTTGTCGAATAGTACGTCCGATATGTTGTTGTACTCGACATTACAATTATTTAAGCTTTTTTTTAAGGAAATAATAATTCATATAATTCAATAATGTGATTTAAAACATAAAAAATTTAAGCTATTATGTAAACCACCTATCAACAAAATTTATAAGGAGCGAAATTAAGATAAAGATTTTTGTAAAATTATAAAAAATAATTCTTTTAAAACTTATAATAACAAAAATAACATATTAATAATATTGAACGAATTTCAATTGAATTTTATTAAACATTAAACGAATATAAATGATTATTGTTTACATCTAATTAAATAATATTTAATTGGATATAATTAATGTTATTTTTTAGTTATAAATTTTAAATTTGAAGTGTGTTATTTATTTTGTTTTTTTAATTCTAAAACAAAAATAGGATATGAATTAACACGATGTTATAAAAAAAAATTGACAAAAAATTATTTTTTTCAAATAGTAAAACAATGTGTGATTTGCCGCCATAAGTTATGTGTTTTAGTGACGGATCGCCCACTCAAACATGCAGGAGGTTTGGGGTTAGAGTCCCTATTACATATGATAAGTAGTATAGTTATTTAAAAGAAGAAAAAAAAACATTGTGTGATAATTGGCATATATACTTCCTCCATATGAGCCTCCAAAAACCACAACGGGGGAATCAATTGCAGATAAGTTGTGTTTGAGATCGAGAATCAATGAAGCATAATCTGCAAGAGCCTGAGTAGAGCTGAGATAGCCAAGTGTGCTTGAATTGTTATAAGCCACATCTTTATTGCCCCCAAATGGTATTGAATTTCCATAAAACCTATGCTGAAAAAGGAGGGGGGGAAAAATTCCATTTTCATATAACATATACATTTTAGCAAAATGGGTTAATTAATAAAAATCTAATGAGTAATAAAAACAAAAATTCAATAATAACCTCAATGAATACCAAAAGGGCATTGAAATGTGGGGCATTATCAAACAAAAAACCAGTGTTTTGAGCAAACCATTCAATATCACCTTCATTTCCTGTGTAAACAAAAATTGGAGCTTTTTTGTTGGCACCTCCCCAATGTGTATCATTTATTAAATATCTTTGTTGAAATGTGTCGTAGCTTTTGGGATAGTAGTTGAAATGGTCAAGTATTTGAGTGAAATACTTGGTTTTGTAAGGTTTGTTAATGAGTGAAGAATGATGATGGTGGTGGTGGTGGTGATGATGATGAGAATGTGAAATCTTTCGTGGGTTAATGAGTGAAGAAGAATAAGGAAATTTTGGTACAAGTGCTATAGCAGAGGATAGTAAAAGGAACAGAGAAAATAAACAGAGAAATGAGGAGCCAGAAAATGCCATTTTCTTCATCGAATATCAGTTGATCAGATAGTGAAATGGAGTTAAATAATGATATATATATGGGATTCTTAATTTTAGAATTGGCAAAAAAAGATCAAACGTACAGCTTGAGCCGTTGGCTAAAAGGTAGTGATTTTGTTTTTGAATGTTTAATTTTGTTTTTTCTTCTTCAATTGTTTGAAATACGACAGCAGATAAAAATGAAAACAAATTTACAAAAAAGATGGACGGGTGGGCGGGCTTTCTGTTATTCAGGAGATTCGCACGGGAAAAAGATTTGTTAATTGATGTATTAATAGACATTACATAATTTAACTGTTCTAATAAATAATCTTAAATTAATTTATTATTTTACATTTCAATTTTATATCATATCACCAACTTTATATCACTTAATATATACAATAATATGATATATATAATATTAAGAAAAAAATATTATTCAGTCTTTAAACCCGTGATTTTTATTTATTTTTAGGCCTTTTTTTAAATTGGTAAATTTTTTTAATTTTTGCATCGGTTTTTAACAGACGGAATTTTCAATTTTTGGATAGGTTTTTGAATCGGCGAAATCAATTAGAAAAATTTCGCTAAATTAACAATTGGCCCAAAAATTAAAAATTTAGTAGTTTTAACTACCCAAAATCAACAAAAAAAAAAGAACATTTTTTACGGATGAGTTATAATAATATTGTTGTAGTGGTCATTTGAAAATGTTAGGCATTTTATTTCCATACAAGATAGTTTAGTCATTATATTTGTAATTTTTAAAGAAAAAACAAACTTAAACAATGAGGGTCGATTTGGATATAAAAATAAAAAATAATTTTTTTTATACAAAAAAATTAGAAAAACATAAAGAATATATGTTTTATAAAAGTATTTTTGAATATAATTTTTTAGATAAATTTTGAAAATAATTATAATTTTAAAAAATGATTAAATATTATCAATAAGTATATAACTAAATAATATATAATTTAATTAAACATGTAAAACTTATAAGAGAGTTGAGGATAAGTAATTGGAATCAGGGTTTTGCTTAAGGCACCGCAAAGTCCCGTCACTTTGGGGTTGGGATTGTGGACAGGTGACAATGATTCCAAAATAAGTTAAAGAGATCAAATTGCATTTTGCATTTGCAATGCATCCCGACTAGCTATTAACCACTAACTTAATTATGTCAATTCGAATAAAGAGTTACGTTTTAAATTATCAAAACAACTAAGAAGAATTTTAAGATCACATCTTATATTTTAATTTTTGATTAATTTATTGTATTGGTTGTTATTATATATATATTTATTTAAAAAAAAATAACTAAGAATCTTTGTATCATATTAGAGTATTTTAATAAATCACAAATTTATACGCTAATTACCATAATCATTAAATAAAATTTTATTTTCTTAAATGTTATATTTCTATTAGATACAAACTTAACATTTTATTAAACTATATAAAAGTTTAGTGTTTAGTAATATATAAATTTATTTTTAATATTTATATTATTTATTTATTTTCAGTATAGGAGCAATTATGAAAACGTGGGAGTTTTTAGATAATTTCTAAGAAATGTTTTTTTATTAATTTAAAAATATTAAAATATATAATTTAGATAAAAGTAAAATTGATAAACTAAAGATAAAAACTTCCTAACTTCATTTTTAATATTTTATATGAGCCCTGATTTATAATGACAAGTTATTTGGTTTTTTTTTTATCATATTGTTATTCATTTATAAAGAGACGACACACGAAATATTTGTTGCAAAAATGAGTAGGAAAAAAAGGGTCTAATTTAGTAGTATGGTAGGTTTAACTGTTTGAGTGTTTTATCTAAGAGGAATGTATTTGTAATTAAAGTGCAGTATGTGAAAAAATTTAACTTTTTATAAATAAATTTTTAGATATAATATTTATAAAATATGATAAATTATATGTATAGATTTTACTTAAATTTTAAATTTTAAACTTTTAACACTTAATATCTCAATTTTTTAAATAGTTTTTATATATTTTTATTAAAATAAAAAATAAATAATAATATTTTTTAATGTTTAGATGTGTTATTGGCGGATATAAATTTTAAATTCAACTGGTTTTATGTTTGTATTAGGAGAGTATCACCTTTTTTCATGGGAATATACAAAAAAGTTCCTATTGACGATCATAACACGTTATAAAAATGATGATTTTCTTAAGTGTATCATCTATCAGACACTAGAACAATAAAAATGTATATATATATATAACGGTTATTAACCGTTGCAATAAATCATTTATAAGATATGTGTTTTTAAGATCAAACACACCAGATAGGTACACAGATTGAAAATTGATAACTTAGCTTTTCTTTCAATGATAATTTAGTCATCATCTTTCGTATTTGAAAAAATGAAAATAGATACATTTTTATTGTTTGATGATGTAAATGTATAGGTAATAAAATATTTTAGAATATATTTTCTATTAACAACTTATAATTTAATATCTAAGATTAAAAAAATGAAATAATATCTATAATACTTTTCAAGTTTTAGAAAAATATCATAAATTTTTTTTTGAGGTTTCAAAATTATTATAAATATTTCTTCGATTTAATGAAAGTTAAAGTTAATATAAATAAATAGTAATTTTTATACATAAAAATGATAAAAAATAATACAAAAGTAAGAAATAATAGAAAACTGAAAAATAATATAAATAAAATTACGAAACATCTTATGATATTTTTCACATGAAATAGTAATTAACAAAAAAAAATTTAAAAAAATACAAAAAGTAATATTAAATCTTAAGGAAGGAGATGAACTCAAAGATTCATCATTCTCAAAGTTTAGAAAAATATTTCCAATAAAAAATATGAAATAAGTAATAAAGAAATAAACATTAATATTATAAATGTAAAAGTAAGGTATAACATACCATTAATTGATAAAAAAACTATTATGTATAAACTATCTAAAATTCCCTAAAATGATAAAAGAAAGATTTGATACATTCATTTAGGAAGAATTCAAATATTAATAAAATCACATTTTAAAAAAAGAATATATATCAATAAAATTAGTACTTTTAGATAATAGAATAATAAATAGAAAAAATGTTTTATTACGAATGATCTATAAAAACTTAACATATTAGAAATTAAAATTTACAGCATATCCTAGGTTTGTCATTAAATTTAATAATAAATACTTAAAACAAGTATTAAGTTTAACTTTTGAATTCAAAATATAATATTTAATGAAAGAAAGAAATCATCCATTTTCAATACACTACATAATATAATATTCATTAATAAATAGTCATTTAATATATGGGCAAAATAAATTTATAGAAATACATAAAAAAATTCAAGAATTTTGACATATAATAAAACCAAAAATATTAATAGACTCTGATACCTAGAAGAAAACGTAATTTAACAAGAAATAGTAATATATTAATATTTATATTTATAAATCCTAAAGAAGGAACATCTAATAAAGAAATATAAGTTACAAATATAAAACAAGAAATTAAAATAATAAAAACATTAGTACATAAAGTAATTTTAGAAAGAAAATCATATCATTGTTATCCCAACAATGTTCAAAAATAAACTATAAAATATAGAATTATATTTTAATAGAAGCCTAATAAGCATATCGAAAAACCAAATAACAATAATAAACCGTTAATTCCTTTAGCAGAAGAATTAGATATAATATAATAATCAAACATCAAGTCCTTATAAGATATAAATAAAATGCAAAAAAAAACTCCTAAAAGAAATAAAATAAAATAATTATAATAATGATAATAAATTACAATAAGACATGCATAAGAAATTTACAGAGTTAAGAAGAGATGTAAATAACATAATAGGGACAATGAAATCATAGGTTACAAATTTGATCAATCTATAGGATTAAAATAAAAACCATTTAGAAGATCAGATGCATTGATACATAAGAATGAGAAATCAAGAATGAAGAAAAAACCAAAGATAAAGAAGAAGCAATAAACTCAATTTAAAGGAATATAGAAAAGAATTAGAAAAGTTAGTCGGTTTATTAATCGTAACACATGATTAATTAGTAAGATATTATAATGAAAAAAATTGTACAAATAAAGAGAAAAATAATATGACAATAATCAATAAAAGTGATTCTAAACCAGAAAATATGATCCAAAAAATCATATAAAACCAATTTTATTATCCGTTTCTTATCCAGAATAAACATCTAACACACATAGAAAATAAAGAAATAGGTAAAGGCTAAAAGAATATAATATTCCTTATAAAGTAAAACAAACCCGCAAAATAGAAGAATAATACATTAAAAAAACTAGAGGTAGTATCCCACTAGAATTCAAACTTCATGAAAATTATAAATACAATCTTTTAAATTTAGATTGTACAAGAGAAAAGAAAAGAAAAACTCTAATGGTATAAGTGTAATCATACAAAAATTTCCAACCACAAAATCAAATTCTTCAACTTGTAAAGTTTTATTAGCTCATTAAATGATAGGAAATATTAAATTTTGGTTTTCAAATTTAACAAAACAACAATATTTATAAATGCAAGGGAATGCTCCCATAGGTAGAGTATTTTGATATTGTAGTAAATGAAATATATAAAAAATTTATCGAAGAAGATAAAAAAAAAGATATATCACTAAATCCAATGAAAATAAAATTATGAAAGCCAAATGATATTTAACAAATATAAAAATATGCAATATGTGTTATATAGATTCCTTTATTTGTGAATATGAAATGTATTATCATAAGTTACCCCCTCTGTGGTATAAAACCATAATGGAAGCATAGAATAAAATAAATAGAGATACTATACAGATACCTTAGAAAGAAGAATAGGAAGTCTTAAAAATTGAATAATCATTAAATATTAAAAAAATCGAAATATAAACAAATAAGAGAGAATGGTAAAATCTATTGTAATACAAGAGATTTTAAAATATCAAAAAAATATGTAACATAAAATATTACAATCAAAAGTATAAAAAATATAAAACATTCAAAACATTCAAAATATATAAATTTAGAAAACAAGACTTCTAAAAATATATGTGAATATATGACAAAGAACCTTATAGAAAAATATATTTTAGAAAGAAAATGTATAAGTCATTAGAAAACAAAAATTATTGTTCATCAAAGAAAAAAAATACGTATATTGAATCTACAATGAAGAAGGACATTATGCTAATGAATACCTTAATAGGTTTCAACATAAAAAATAATTTAAAAAGAAATCTTCAGTACAAAATTTTTAGAAGAAACTTTTAAGATGAAATTAGAACCAATAGAGGGGTCAAATATATATGATACTTGTAGTATTTACTTATTAGAAGAAACTGATTAGGAAATAATTAACTTAGAATATGAATGTTTTTTATGAGAGGGTGAATGATTTGTATGGTATTATAAATCCAAACAGTACTTATATCAACCTTTTACATTTTATTTAGACAAAATAAGTGTAACAACATTAAATGGTGAAACCATTTATGTGTCAAAAATAAGAAAATCTCTAATTATATCAAACCCAATTTTTATAGAACAACATTAAAAAATGAAAACGTGGTGAGATAGATATAAAGTAACAACAAAAACCTTATTTAAAAAAAATTTCATTAGATATAGAAGAGAAACAAAATTCTTTTCATAATGAAATTCAAGAAGGTAAAACCTTAATAGATATCAAAAAAATATTAAAATAATAAGCTCATAAAATCCTTCAGATTCAAAAATAAACAAATCTAAAATAATTGTTAATATAAAACTAAGAAACCTTAATAAAATCATTAGAATAAAACCTATGATTTATACTCTAGAAGACATGATTGAATTTGAAAAATAAATTCAAAAACTCTTAAAATTAAAAGTTATAATATCAAGTAATTCAATACATTTTAGTCCAATATTTTTAGTTGAAGAAAAAGCTGAAAAAAGAAGAGAAAAAAAGAATAATGATAAACTTCAAATCATTGAATAAAAAAATCATTGATGATGGATACTTTATTATAAATAAAGAAGAATTATTATCACTAATAAAAGAGAAAGAAATATTCATCAAGTTTTGATTGCAAAAATGAATTTTGAAAAATAAGAATGGATGAGGATTCACAAAATTAACAACATTTAGTTGCATTCAAAGATAATTCCAATGGACTGTTGTATCATTGGGATTAAAACAAGCTCTAGATATCTTTCAAAGATATATGGACAACATCTTTAAAAAATTATAAAATATTTGATGTATTTACATAGATGATATTTTGGTTTTTAGTAATGAATTAAATAAACATTATTGGGATATTATTAATATTCTACAAGAATGCAGGAAATAAAGTATTATACTTTTTGAAAAGAAAGTAGTAATTGCTTATCAAAAAATTAAGTATTTAGAGTTAAAAATTAAAGATGAAAAATATAATCTACATCCCTATATACTAAATAACATTCAAAGATTTTCTAGTGAATTAAAAGATAAAATTAAATTACAAAGATTCTTAAGATGTTTAACGTATACTGAAGCATAAATTAATAAACTGGTAAAAATATGAAAACCTTATAAACAAAATTGAAAAAAAGATTATATTTGGAAATGCACAAAACTAGATAATTTGTATATAGATAAGATAAAAGTACAAGTAAAATTTTTACTAACTTTATATCATCCAAGTCCAAATGATAAAATTTAAACAGATACTTTACATGAATGTTGAGGAGCATCTTTAAAAATAAAAGTAGATGACAAAGATGAATATTCGTATATATAGATCGGGATCTTTTCATGATCTATAATTAAATTATCACGGTAACAAAAATTAATACTTAGTTGTCAAAAAAACTATTAAGAATTTTGTAATATATGTAATAAGTTTTAGATTCATTGTTAGAATTGATAGCAAAAAATTTAGTTATTTTTTAAAAATTAATATTATAGGTAATTATAAACAAAAAAGATTAGTCAAATGATAACATGGTTTAACTACTATAATTTTAATGTCAAACATCTTTCAAGAAACAATAAATTTTAGTGGATACTCTTACAAGAGAATTAACACTTTAAATTATTTTTGTTCTTATAGGAATGGAATATAATAATATTAAGATCAAGATAAAGGAAAACGAGATAAGAATCTTTCAAGAATAATTTGAGGTTTTATATCTAAAAAAATCTCTTTTAGAGACGGAAATTAAATAGGAAAAAACTAACAGTTCAAAAGGATTATTAGAGTCCAAGAACTCCAAAGATGAATCTCTATTAGATATTCATTCTAAGGAAAGTAAAACTTCTAAAGAAGAAATTTAAAATAAGAAGGAAGAATCTAACAATTCAAAAGAGAGTAACATCTTAAAAAAAAAAAGTTGGTTGGGCTAAAGAAGTAGAAAAAGACTTATGTGGTCTATAATGATTCAAAACTAAAAATTTACAACAACTGACTTGAAGTAAGTAAAGTTAATATCAAATTTATTGAAATAACTTACAGAGCTTTCACTAATAAAATAGAAGCTAAAGGAAGATATGCCAACTATAGAGTATTAAAACTAGTAACTTCAGAAGATATAATTAAAAATTACTCTGTAGTATTACAACAACAACCATTACCATTAAGTAGGTTGAATCGTTGAAGACCTTAGAAAAGATAGTACGACTACTAGTATTATTCAGGGAAGCATCCTTCAGGAATATGTTGATCGTTGAAGATGAAAAAACCAATACAAAAATTTAAGTAAATCATAATAGTTAAGTTTTTATAACTTAACCAGAAAATCTACTCAAAAATGTATATAAGATATAAAATTTTACACTACAGAAAAATAATTTCTTATAAGTAGTAAATTTAATATTCTTGAAGGATTTGATCTAATTTTTATTTATAAATATTTTTATTTATAAATATTTTCATGCAGATTTAAGTGAGAACTTATATTAATCTAAGTAAATTAAATTATTTTCCTGAAAATTTCAAAGAAGAATATTAAGAATTTTTGGAAAAAAAGATTAGAGTAAGTAAAAAACCTGTCTATGTTAGATTTTCTAGTTTACTTATGGACTAGAATGAATAAAGTTATATTAATCCCTTGCATTTTATCAAATTAGAGATTTTTAACACTAATAGATAAGTTATAAAACCATTAGCGTTCTATAAAAAGAATTCAATACAAATTAATTCTGTATATTAAGAGGACAAATACTAGGTCAAATTTATCATGAATTCATAAAGATCAACAACTCTTATTAAATTAAAGTAAATTATTTGACTGGTAAAGTCATAATCACTTCCCATAGCAGTATAATCTCATTGAAGAAGATGGTGAGAAAATTAATAAGTTTGAGATAAATTTTAATAGTAATAACCTAAAAATTAACTTGAAAATTTGTTAAAAAATACGAAAGATGTTTTTTTATGCCAAGAAAACTACTAAGGATCACAAATATATTTACTGCATTGTAGATTAAGAAGATAGAGATGCATTACCATTTATGTCATCAAAAGAAATGTAGGTAGAAAATGATAAAGATGAATAAAGATGTATAACCCACATCTTTAGTTGAGAGATTATGTCAATGAAATGAAATGCTTAAATTTAAAAGTCAAAAGTAACAAATTAGGTGAATAATTAAAGTAGAAATAAAACAATGATTTTTCACTATTATAAATATGGATTTCTTGACCTATAAAAAGAACTTTTATTTTCATTAGTTGGAAACATCTTTACTATTTGAAACCTCTTTACTCTAAAAAATTATTCATCTAATAACTATGTATTTAAAAACTATGAGCAACTAATAGTCTCTTAAAAGTTCTTAATTGACTTTTAAAATTGTAGTAATTATTAATATCATGAATAAAATAGAGCAGAATCATTCTTTTTCTATTTTCTAGTAAGTTTAATTTGGACATCGTATTATATATGAATGCAAAACCCTCACTATTACCAAAATGGTATTAAGATTTGAGCATGCTAAGGCATATCAGTTATAACAAAAGAAGACGAACAACGAAAGAAAATATTATACTAAACCCATTAACTTTATATATGATAAATATAATTTTAAGTTAATTAAAAATATAATTAAATAAATAATTGTTTATAATATTTATAAAATTGACAAATAAAAAAATAAATACAAATAAAATAACTACAAACCTATATGAACATAAATATAAGAAAATTATAAAAATGAAACAATTTTTTGATAATTTATTTAAAGATATACCTTTAACTAGCGTTATAAAATAATTAGTTTCAATTTGTTATTAAAACCATAGGAAAAAATACAATATTAAATGAAAAGTTAACAATATTTACTATTTAAGAAAATTAGTGATATTAACTCAAAATAGAAAGAATTAGTAAAATAAAAAGTGGAGGGTGTTGTACAAACACACAAAGAAGTTTAATGATAATTACCCAAAAAAATATTTAAAATTGAAAAAAATCAAGAATAACCTTAAGAAGTTTATTTATAATAAAATTTTAAAAACTCATAATTTTTTAAAGATTTTTATACATTAATTAATAATAAAAAAATGTTTAATAAAAATAAAAATTCTTATAAATTAAGAATTTTTTAGAATTTTTTTATCAAATAGTAATCAATAGGATTTAAATTTATGATTAAAAAAAGATAAATCTTAATCACTATATTAACCACTAAAAATTGAAAAAAATAAATTAAATATTAATAAGTATAATATTAAGATCCATCAATTAAGAAACAATAATACACTTAACTAATATTATTTGATATATATTTTAATTAATATACAATTCAATACAAAATGGTCTGAAAATGCCTAGTGTTACTAAGAAAATTAAAATTGAACAATAAAAACAAACGAAAAAAGAGAGGTAAGATTCAGGAATCAGGATGTATTTGAGAGTTAAGAGTGGGACCCAAAATACCTAAGTGATGATCTCATCGGTCCAATGTATCACTAGTCAGTTCTCAAATTGCCACCACCAGATCCTTTTCGCAATCACTTTAGTCCCAAACTCCAGAATATTCAATAATACACTTGCAGTTTTGCTGCTTCGGTCTGCTCTCTTCGCATTCTGCTTTTGATTTCGCTCCTATTTGTTTGTTTATGGCAATATTGTTATCCTTATTCGCCATTTTCAATCATGAAAGCAGCTTTTCCAATACAATATCCCAAACTTACCCCTCTTCCTCATTCTTCCTTTTTTTCTATTTTTACCTTCTTTTAATTTCTCTTCCCACTGCTTCTCATGGATTAATACCTGGTAACTTATTATTATTTTTTTTTTACTTTTACTTTTTTTTTATTTAAATTATTGAATGCGTTTCGATGTATAATAACAATAATACAAATACAATAACTGAGAAACAAATTAGTAGGATCCGGACTTGAAGATTCAGATATCAAATTGAAGTATTTGTTCCCACAAATTCTTAGGGATGAGGCTGTATCAAGACTCAATCAGCTGGGCCTGGTATGAGTAAACATTTTATTTCCTACTTTAAGATTTTTTTCTTATTAATTTGATATTTGATATATTTAATTTGATATATTTTAGTTAAAATTTACATTAAATTTGAATGAAAAAAGTTAACAACTCATCTCCACGTTCAATAGTTCAAATGACTTATTGGATCAATATTTAATGCAAATATTAACTTTTTTTGAGAAAAAAATATTGGTATTAAAAAAAATATCCTATTTTTAATGCCAATATTAACTAAAAATACATAATTGATATAAAAATATAATATAAAATATCAAATTAATAAGAAAAAAAGTAACTCGAAAGAAAGTTAAAACTTATAATAAAAAATATAACATTTATTTATTTATATTTAATGGGGTTTTTCGACTTTCATTTGTTTCTTGCTTTATTTTCATATTTATAACTACAATCTGTTGATATATAAAATCGATTGGTGTTTTGTTTTGTTCTAAATCTAACCATCAAGTGATGTAACTGTGACTGTTAAATTTGGGTCTAAGTCTATCTCAAAATCCAAGTTATGAGATGAAAGATTGTCCTTATTTATATGCGCAACATGAGCGCGATCTCCAGTGGACGTGGGACTTTAACACTCCCCCTCACATCAACAAGGGTTTATCCCCTTGAGATCGATGGAGATGTTGAGCTTATGGAACCCAAGTGGCGGAATGTATCACTCATCAGTGGCGGAATGTATCACTCATCAGTGGCGGAATGTATCACTCATCAGTGGCGGAATGCATCACTCACCAGTGACGAAACAACTGTACCGATCGGATAACATTGTTTTGATACCATGTTAAATTTGAGTCTAACTCCATCTCAAAACCCAGGTTATGAAATGGAGGATTGCCCTTATTTATATACACAGCGTGAGTGCGATCTCTAATCGATGTGAGACTTTAACAGTGTCATTAGCAAAAGTAAAAAATAGTGTAACTGTGATTAAGAGAAAGGAAAAAAATTAGACCCCTTTTGAGTAGCATAGGATCGTGAACCCCATGGATTGGTCTAGTGGTGGAGCCACGGGGAAGGTGCACAATCTTACCTGGATTCTCATCCCCCTTTGTTGCAACTTGAGGCCACAGGCTCAGGCCGTGTGTAATGTTTGACCTGGAGGCCTAGAATACCTTTATATGCCCATGGTTTTCTTCTTTTCTTAATGACCCTTGTTCATTTTTTTTAAATAACATTTACACAATTACATACCCACGTATACAAGTGATTTAAACTCATACCTTATCAGTGTCCACAAAGAACATATACAATTGCTTTGTGCATTTTTATTTTTTATTAAAAATGTGCACTTAAGTGGTTCTTCAAACTGATAGCCAATTTAGTTTATATTGGTCCAATTTGGAAACTTCTAAAATCGACCACATTTGACCAATTTTGACCAGTTTTGTTCAGCCTTTTTTTCTTCTTCTTAAATTTGCGATAATCAGTTACAAGAGGCCAGAAAAAATCACACTAGTCTATTTCTGAACTTTGGCCCATGTCGCAAACCATTATAGCCAAATTCCCGTTATTCAGAGTGGACTAGTAGAGTGGATGAGACAGACCAAAATCTGAACACCACCTTTTATTAATTAAAACAGAGGAGAACTATGAGTTTAGGATTGTCAAGGGTGAAGTGGAATGTTTTTGGGAAACATCTTTTACCAATAGTGCTACTCATGCAAATATTGTAGTTATCGTGTATAATACCTGAATACCATTACACTAAACCCTAACTTTTGGAACCGATCAAGTATTCTAATGCTGGAGAGTTCTCATCATGCCATTGGATTTAAGGCTTTCTGTAATCTAGATTGCCTTATATTGTGACAAAACAAACGAGTAGAAGAGTATATCCTCTTCTTTTACAGTACTGAACTTGACTGGTCAAGTAGTGAAGTTTTTAATATATGTGAATGCCAATGCAATTTTCATGTATGACAGGTATCTGATGCTGATGGCTACCTTGAAAGGACATTCTTAAGTCCAGCTTCTATAAAGGCGCAGAACCTTATTCGTGGTTGGATGGAAGATGCAGGATTGAGAACGTTGGCTTTCTAACCTTTTGCTTTCGGAACTATACTTTATGAACCTTTGACTAATGATTTTCTTTGATCTCCAGGTGGATTGACTGCATGGGAAATGTACATGGCCGTGTTCACGGAAGGAATGCTAGTGCTGAAGCTCTATTAATTGGATCCCATCTGGTGAAACTTTTAACTTTCGTATTACTCTTCGATTTCAAGTTTCACAAGCCAATGCAGCCCTACAAGGAGTACACTTTATATAACACTGACATGCATTGCATCAAATAGGACACTGTAGTTGATGCTGGAATTTTTGATGGTTCGTTAGGCATCATTTCTGCTTTATCTGCAGTAAAGGTATTAAATGTCACTGGGAGATTGGAAAAACTAAGAAGGCCAATCGAGGTAAGACCATTCTTATGTTTCATTGAAAAAAATATAAGCCTTAAATTGGATATATCCTTTTGAAGTTTGGTCTACCAACATCCTTAAGGTGACTATGCGATGATTTTATCAACTTCATATTGTTTTTGTTGTGAAAGCGTTCAGGTGATTGCATTTAGTGATGAGGAGGGAGTGAGGTTTCAATCTACATTCTTGGGAAGTGCTGCTATAGCTGGGAATTTGCCAGTTTCAGCATTGCAGATATCTGATAAAAGGTTTCTTTAGAAATTCTTAATGTCATTCTGCAAAATTGAAGAGATTTATATTATCAATTTGTTGATATGTAATTCGGTGATCAGTGGTGCAACAGTTCAAGACGTTCTCAAGGCAAACTCTTTTGACATTACGGAAGAAAAGTTGTTGCAGCTTGAGTATGACCGAGGGTCTGTGTGGGGTTATTTTGAGGTTTGATTGCATGCCCCAATTATCTTCTTTGGAAGTAGCAATAAAACTTACTTATATACCCTCTTAATTTCTATAAAATCTTATTTGGTCTGCGCTGTCAATATTGCAGGTTCACATTGAACAGGGACCCGTACTAGAACATCGTGGCTTTCCTTTAGGAGTAGTTAAGGGAATAGCTGGCCAAACACGGCTTAAGGTATATAAAGTAATTTTTGTTTAAGCTAATAAACTCTTTTAGTTGAGCTGGATTAAGCACTACAAGAAATTGTAAGTTTAGAATTCAGCAGTTTGCATTTTCAAATTTTCTTGACAACCTTAATTTATCTGTATCAGAGAATTATTTTAGAACATATTCAAAACCTAGTAAATCATATCCTACCCAACTTAGGCTAGCACCCTCCTTATAGGGCTGCATGTAGCTATGTGTACGCCATAGAGATTATTTTTACCTTAACATATGCCAAACATGTAGTTCCGTGCAATGCCTTAGGTAGGTGTTGGGCAGGATGTGCAATCCAACTGTTGAGTAGGAGATTGTTTCTTCTCAAAACCTCACTCACACATCTTATATATGTCTGTATCTGATTGGTTTCTATGTGCATATTTCAGGTTACGGTTAAAGGTACTCAAGGGCATGCTGGAACTGTTCCCATGTCCATGCGTCGGGACCCTATGGCTGCTGCTGCTGAAGTGATTGTGCTTCTGGAAAGTCTTTGTAAACATCCTAAGGATTTCCTTTCCAATGAGGGTCACTGCAACAGTTACCCACTGGAAGCACTTTCAGGTTCCCTTGTTTGTACTGTTGGAGAGATATCATCCTGGCCTAGTGCAAGTAACGTCATACCAGGCCAGGCATGGAATCTATCGTCAAATGCTTTTGATGTCCTTACAAGTTCAATTTGACACATTTGATTGTCTATCGATTCTTTGCTTCTAAATGAAATTGAAATATTTGGTTTCAGGTAATATTCACTGTGGACTTACGTGCCATAGATGACATGGGACGCCAGTCCGTTATTCATGAATTCTCCAATCGGGTGTATCAAATATGTGACGAGCGTTCAGTTTCTTGCTTTATTGAGCACAAGGTAATGGATTTACTACGAAATTCGTTTCTTTTGTTGATAGGAACCATCAGCAAGTTATTTTAAGATGAGATTGCAATTAACTTTGCTATGAATCCTTGCAGCACAGTGCAAATGCTGTGATTTGTGATTCTGAGATGACTTCACAGTTGAAGACTTCATCTTACTCCGCTGTTAAGAGAATGACTGGTGAGACTCTCGATGAAGTGCCGGTCTTAATGAGTGGTGCTGGACATGATGCAATGGCTATGTCTCATTTGACCAAGGTTTGTTCGCCAGTGTTGTTATTGAATAACATGACAGTTTGGCTTTCCAATCTATATAAAATTCATCATTTTTTCAAACATACGAGCAGGTAGGCATGCTGTTTGTACGGTGTCGTGGGGGCATAAGTCATTCACCTGAAGAACATGTACTCGACGACGATGTTTGGGCCTCTGGTTTGGCGATCTTGGCATTCTTAGAGACTCAATTGTAATTTAGAGCATTTTGTATACATTTGTATAGTAGTGGTAGTTGGAGTAAATGCGATAGCATGAGTTGTCGCAGTTAAATAAAAGTTTATTTTACATTTAAGCTGGATCACTTTAATGGGCTCTTATGTATTTTATGAGTACATTTTTTTTTTTTGGAAATTACATAATATAATATGTCTGAAACTTATAACAAAATATAACATTCAAATAACATTATACAGGTTCAATTAGTTAGGATTTAATATTAAACAAGTTTAATTAGTTAAAATTTAATTTAAATGAAGTTTAATGTCAAATTTTTAAACTGAGGATTTTTTTAGTAAAAATATATAAGTTGTTAATTTTGTAGTTACAAGTTTGAAGAAGTTATTTTTGTAGTTATAAGTATAAAAAGGTTTACAAATATTGTTTTTTTTTTAAAAAGAAGGAAAATTATCAGTTTGATAGTTAAACACCGTTATGGAATCTCAGTTCCTTGAAAAATTAACCAAACATAAAGCTCTATAACGTTCCCAATCATGCAAAGCAATTTTGTTACATGAGAAATAATATGCCAAAAAAATGATGTGTTGCAGTTATCTGAAAACGAAAAGCAATTAACTAATTGAACGTTAGTTAAAGATCCTATTCTAGCTGGTTTGAATTCATGAATATTTTAATTTTAGTGATTAGTACTCCTTATTCAACAAACTGAATTGATTGATAAGGATTGATTTTCTGTTAAACTGATGAAACAATAACTGGTTTAATGGCTACATCAGCATCTGAAATAGCTATGATAAAAACTGAGAAAATATTTCCTTTTAATTAGAAGTTGTAAAAAAAATTAATGATAATAATAAAAAATAAGAAAAATGTTAGCAAATTTATATTAAATGTAAGGGTTCCATATTTTATTAAATTACTCAATAATTCAAAATCTGCAATAACACTCAAACACCATTATTTTTATTTGTTAAAAGACCAACAGGCAACTAAATCTCTTTCCTTTTGGAAAAGGGAAATATTTCACCTAATGTATTCCCCCGCCTGCTATGCTGGTAGCATGCTTTTCTTTGCCTGCAACTTTGCTCCTCAACTCTCCAAGTTCAGTCTCCTCGATACCATTCACCTTCTTCACTTTAGTGGTCAATTTATCTTTCTTTTGCATCAAACCATCCTTGTCATTCATCTCTTCCGATTTCTTCCAAAGTTTCTGACATTAAGCTCAGAAAGAACCCCATCCTCCGTTTTTACACCTTTCTTTCACTTTTTCTTCCCCGACACATCAATGACACCATCATTGCCTTCATTGATATCAATATCGCCATCACTTCCCAGATCATCTTCTTTGTCAAACCCTCATCTACATGGATATCCATATATCTAACTTCATGAAGCCTTCCCTTCTTCTTACCAACTTTTTCATCTTTACCCACTCTTTCGTCTTCCTCTTTCATTTTGTACACTTCTTCCTCCTTGCCTTTAACTCCCACAATCTTTAATTCCATATCTGGTATTGCCTGATAAATTGGCAATGCTAAGGACTCTAGCAACTTCAAATGCAAAGACCTTATATTACCCCACTTTTTTGGCACATTCTCCACAATACATCTCCTTCCAGTTCTTGTGCTTCAAGTCCACTGGAACTGGAATCTTCTTCTTCTTAAAGAACTGCTTCCCCAATAATCGTGGCAAGAGCTGTAAGTTACGCTTATCGGCTAAGAACATGTCGTATGAATCACACAATTTGTGCTTGGCCTCAAATGAACGGTAATTAGACTTGAGCTTTGAGAGCTTAAGAACCTTAGAGATTGAAATGTTTTCAGCTTTGATCTTCTTCATAACCTCATCCTTGGTCAGACCTGATTTGGGCCTGTCATCAACGATCAGGCAAAATTCGGAGTCTGAGGAGTGGAGGGGGTGTGGTAACAGAATTTTGTAGGCATTTGTGCTATCATTTGCTGGGATTTTCTTTAGAGTTAGGATGCATGATATAGACAAATTCATCATGGTCTAAGAGCTGTGGTTTCTGGATCTGAGATTTGGAACTTCTCCACTTAAGAAGAGCATTGATCACTCTGGGGCTTGACTCAGTCAAACTTGGAGGAGCCATCACCATGAAGATAGATAGATGTATAACTAGAGGTACAAATTTGTGAGAGAAAAAATTCAAGAATTTAGAGGTTTTAATTTAAGCTTAGGAGGCTTTTTCTCTGAGACTGGTTAGGCAGTATGAACAGACCTGAGAATTCAGCAAATCATTGGTACAAGTTTATCAGTATGAGCAGCAAAGCCACCAAACAACAAATATAAAAGAGAAAAGTCATCACATAACAACCACAAAATCACAAATAAAACTGTATAAGCAAACAACCAAAAGGCAGCAATTATCACCAACCTTGAGTTAAAAAGGGTCCAAAATCCGGACAGCAACAAATTCAATAAGAGTTCGAAATAAGCAAAGATAGAACTGAAGAGAATATGTTTACTATAAAATGGAATCAGAAATTAAATATAATAGACATCAGAAATCCACAGAAGACTTCCATAGCCACATAAATGATATCCTCCTGTCCTCATAGTCCTCACAAACTGTAGTTTTAAGAAGATCAGTAAAAGGTCACTAAAAAGCAATTAACCATACGTTCCCTTCAAACATGTCATCAAGATAAATGTCTACGCCACCATTAACATAATAAACTAAAAAACGCATATTATGCTAAACTCAATCAGGATAAGCAATTAGTCAACTCCTTATATTTGCCTTTTCAAGTCTCAAACTATAGCCAACGCGAGGGTCCTATAGATTTATCACTAAACTCATATTCCTATGGTCCATTTGGAATGGCTTCTCCTCTCTGAAAGTGCTTTAAGATGGATTAAAGCACTTTTTTGACAATCTTTAAGAAAAATACTTTCAAAAATTTGGGAAGTCCTATTTCTGCTTTTAAGAGAAGCACTATCAGGATAGGCAACTAGTCGTGTACTTGTAACCAAACCACTGTATTTTAAATTGCTTCTCTTGAAACCATGGTTTTTAAATTGCTAAGGCTTGCAACGAGGCTTGCAAGTCTCATTTATCTAACGAGTTAAGACATAACTTCAAATGGATTATTTGAGGCTTACATGATTAGATTTTGTGCAATGAGACTATTAAGGTTATTGAGGCTATAAGCCTCAACATTTCTCTGTTATGATATTATCTTTTCATGGGGTGGATTAAAAACCCATGATGACACAATACCAATTCATACTAAGCTAAGAACTAGTTCTTAGAAGGCAAACATCCAACAAAAATAAGTAGACATTTCTCCTTTTTAATATTTCTAAAATTATATTTTGACTTGTTTTCTGATCATTTCAATGTTAAATTATGATTATATTATTATATATATATTTTTTATTTTATGAATGTTATTTATTAGTGTGTGCTTATTCATTGTTAGCAATTAATAAGTTAGTTTTATAACTTGCATAGTAGGTAAAAATTGTCTCAAGATTCTTAAAATAAAATTTACGTCTCACTTAATGTAATAAAAACGCATCAAAGTATAAAATCATCTTTTAAAATCTTGTATTAAATCACTTCTAAAATAAGTACACCCAAAGAGCCCTTAATCTCCCAATTCTTCCTGAATGAACAACATTATTACATTCTTATAAATTGTTACACAAATATTAAATAATCGGATATCTTATTTATATATGATGCCTATAGGTAAAGTTAATTTTTAGAAAATTTTTGTGCTTCAATTTTTAAAATTTATCATTCCATTGAACGAAATAAAGTTTAAAATTTAGGGTTATAATTATTTTTTAAAATATGTTTTTAGGTTTTAAGATTTGAGATTTAGGATTTACAATTTATTATTTAGGATTATATTTAAAATTAGGATAAAATTAAAAAAAAAATTAAAATAAGAATGAAATCATGATTCTTTAACGGAAAAAATAATTTCAATTAATTTTCATTTAAAAATAGATTTAATTATGTTGACACTTCTCGAACAAAATAAAATATAAAATTGAAAGGCAAAGAAATTAATTCTAATTATATTACGTGCCGGACAAAGAAACTTGGGGTTAGTTCTTTCCCACCTCCTCCGCAAACAACAGTACAGAAGTTACAGTACGTACTTATCAAATCTGATGGTAGTGGAAGTCATCAAACCCCTCTCTCCATCTCTCTCTCTCTCTTTCTCTCGCGTATGTTTAGTGTTCGTACTTTTATCCACCTCGACTTTAGTTTCTCTTATTTTCTGTTACTTTTCCAGAAACCAAAACTCAATTTTCAGTACTGGTTTTTTTTTTCTTTTTCCAATTTTATCTCTGCATTTCAAAATTCAGACCTTGAATCAGAATTTCATGAACTTCACATTTGTTTTTTTTTTTTTGAAAAATTTGTTTTACAGGAAGTTGGGATCTAGATCGTGGAAAAAAGTAAACACCCTACTTTTTGTTTGACAATGCCAAGGAAGAATCTGAGTATGGATTCGACGATCCCTGGTAAAATCAGAAAACGAGGGTGTTCATCATCTGCTTCATCTTCCTCTTCGATAATTCAAAACTACAGGTTCAACAAGAGGGCTATACTGGTGGGCAAAAGGGGCAGATCAACTACACCCGTGCCTACATGGAAGCTAATAAGTTCAATGATATCACCAATGATGAGGACCAAGGAGTCAACACCCAAATACTCTCCTTCGCAATGTGGTTCAAAGGCTAATAAGCAAGTCCAGCCTTTGTCGGCGAGGAAGTTAGCGGCTACGCTTTGGGAGATGAATGAGATTCCATCACCGAGAGTTAAGAAAGGGTCTGATGAGAGGGGGCTTATAAAGGAGCTTAGAGCCAGAGAAAGAGTGGCTAGGTCTACTCGTTCGGGTTCTTTGCCTCCCCATCTATCTGATCCATCATATAGTCCTGTTTCTGAGGTTAGTTTTTGATTTCGTTTTAAAATTTTCATGTTCTGTTTTGTCAATAAATGATAAATCATCATCCTTTTTTTTTTTAATGTTGTTGGTAATGATGTAAGATGCAGTTTTTTTTTTTTGGTTTAGTTGGTTTCATTAAAAAAATAATTAGCTAATTGGGTTTCTATCTCTATTGAAACCTTTCTTTGAGGCCCCATTGCTAATAAAAAAATTAAAGACTGAAACGGGTTAAAACTTTATTGTCTTTGACGATCTATTTTATTCAAATGTCAATGGCATATTACTTATGTACATACACAATTGGATATGCACTTGGTGGTTTCGTTAATAGTTCTTATAATGTATTTTGTTTGTAGAGAATGGATCGATCTGGAACAAGTAGTCGTCGAAGAGGAACACCTATTGTTTCTCATAAACTTAAGACTTTCAAACCACAATGCAGGAGTTTTGGATTCACTTAGCATTGCCAGCTTAATGGAGGTAAATGAAGTTGATACTCTGCTGTATTCATATAAATGATCACACTTTTGTTTATTACACTGTCTTTAGCATGTTTTGCAAGTTCCCGCTTAAGTTTGTTTCAGATCTCAATAAATTGTAGGTGGGGATACATTCTAAGAGCATGGCCTCAACTGTTGATTTATCTTTTATCTTATGGTACAGATTGAGACTAGATCTAGAGCCCAAACTCCCACACCTTCCACAGTTGGGGCGAAAACATGCCCCAAGGATGCCAGTAATTCTTTGATAACATCGAAAGAGTTGCTCAAAATTATCAACCGCATTTGGGGCCATGAAAATAGGCCTTCATCAAACACGTCATTAGTCTCAGCGTTGCATGCTGAGCTGGAGAGGGCTCGCTTGCTCATCAATCAGCATATCCAAGCACAAGGTTCTGATCAAAATGAAATCAATTACCTCATAAAGTTTTATGCCGAAGAAAAAGCTGCATGGAAAAGCAAGGAGCAGGAAGTGTTTGAAGCTGCCATTGAATCCATTGCGAGGGAGCTTGAGGTAGAGAAAAAACATAGAAGAAAGTTTGAAAGCCGAAACAAAAGGCTCAGTAAAGAACTGGCCGAGACAAAATCCTCCTTTATTAAGGTAGTATTACATTGGCTTCTAGAGGATCAATCTCTCGAGATACTGTTTGTTGTAGAGAAATGATGGCAAAAGCTGCTGCAATAGTTGGGTCTCTACTCTGGTGAGGCGACGATGCATGTCCACCTCTTCCTTTAATCTTAGCATTGAAGAGCCCTACACCCGCAAGCATCGGACCAGGCTTTGAAGCTATGATACCGGAAGGAAATGATGGCATAACATGTAGACTCAAAATGGAATCAATGTCTTGTACAGAAGTGTCTTTTAACATATGGTAAGCACCAGCATAACCCTCCTCTCCAGGCTGAAAAACTAATTTCACAGTCCCCTAAAATGAATATGTTTAAAACTTAGTTCCACAAGTAGGGTTATGTGTTAGTATAAACTAGTTTATACTTGAATTGTGAAGTGTTTAAATGTTAGTTACCTTTAATAAATGTGTTTTTCCTGCAGTAACTTGGCTGCTCCAAGTAGCATTGCTACATGAGAATCATGACCACATGCATGCATTTTCCCATCAATCTTGCTTTTGTATTCCCATTCTACTAGTTCCTTTGAAATGCATAAATGTTGATACAAAGTCATTATATATCAATAATGCACTCATGGAAGTTTTGCTTTTAGAATTGTTTGCACTTTGTCTTGGTAGATGCATAGAAGCTTTAGGGTTTGTTTAGTTTTGTAAGGCACATTAAAGTGCTACTTTTGAAAGAAGTAATTCGATTTGTATGTATCGGAGCACAAACACAACGAATGTGTATATTTTTTATTGATTTTTAAACATAGTTTTCATTATTAAATCAGGTGATACCTACGAAAATTATTGAACATATAGTTTATTTTTGAATGAGATATGATAAACATGAAATTTTAATGAGAATATAGAGTTTTTCCTTTTCAAAGAAACAAAAACACAATTTATGTGCTTCTTTCTAAAAGCGTATTCTTTAATAGAATTTGTTATCACTAACACTCAAAAAATTAAGTTATTAGAAGAAGAGTTAATAATATTTTTATACATTTATCACTCTCTTATAAATGTAGATTCGGTGGCAGATTTAAAAGTTTAATTCAGATAATATATCATATAAACAGTAAAAAATAATATTATTTATTTTATATCGAAAAATATTATATGTATCTCATTTGATTATAAATATATTCAAATTATTAAATTTTTAGTATATAAATGAGTAATAACACCTTAAAAATGAAGCTTTAGAATGACACAGATATATTTTATGTATTTAATTTATCTACAATTTTATAAATATTATATTTAAAATACACGCTACTAAAAATTAAAAGAGGACAAATGTGTCTCTTGATCTTATATAGTTCTCTTGATGACTATATATAACGTGTAAATCCAATACTTAAAATTTAATAATATGAGTTACAGGTTTTTAAAGCTATTGAAAATCAACTTATTTTTAACATTATCTTTGTTGAAAAATTACGTAAATTCTTGATAAGTCAAATTTATGAGAAAACAAGAATAGAAAAATGACACACAAATTTGATAACGGAATTTGGTCAATCTTGCTTACGTCTCCGGACCTGCTATAGATCTTTTTACTGAAAGGGGAGAAATTACACAAGGTGTTTACAACACTCACAACTCACAACTCACAACCCACAATCCAATTACACCTAAGAAAATTACTCTCAATTTTCTCTCAATTGGAATGAACACTTTGGAT